>JAUTBT010027664.1:0-19481 GCA_032361225.1 Lepetodrilus schrolli
TTAGGGACTAAGTAACGCTGTTACAACTATTTTGATGTACATGTATATGCAGTGTCCTTTACAATGACATTCGCCGGCAACAATAAACGTATAGGAGGAACTGACCAACCATCTTTGTTTTTAAAGGTGTCGCATCAGATCGATCCTCGGGTACCAAAGCTCTAGCTACATCTCCAGCTACGCCGTCATACATCAACAGTTAACGTAGAAATTGAAACCGTTATACATGCATGATGTAATGAGAAAGACAACAGCGAATTTCATTGGCTCCTTTCATATAAATATAATACCAATCAATATAAGTTATATTTTATTGATTTACTTTAACCCTCTGATACTATGGATAGCCTAGGTGACAATGGCCATGCAGGCTTAATTTCGAACCTTTCGTTTTACCTATAAATAGTTTACTTGTCCAGTCGGGCAAGTACTTAGGACGATCTACCCACGTGCCCCGTGCAAGCAGACAACCGCTAATGTCCTGCCGTGTAAAATGACAACATATATATGGATGTGATGTCACTGTAGCCTACTAATAACTACGTAGTGAGATATTTTAAACTTCCTTATTCGGACTGGTGTAGGCTAATCTAATCTGTTTACCTTCAAGTGTGTTATTGATTTATTGCTTATGGCAACAGCAAGAATACGAGAATACTATAATAGTTGATGATAATTAACTTTAAAACTACATAAGCTGTACATACATATAACACAATGCACCTTTTTGTTTTCTGTTACATCTATAATATCATGCCTTACTATTCTACAGATTGAATCAATCAACATGGCAAGTTCCGGTATTCCTCATCCCAGGGAACGTACATCTTCGCCGACTCATCAGACATGCGTCACGCCCTCTGGCCTCACGGTCATCACCTACGTCGGGGACATCTTCACCGTGCGCGGAGCGGACGGAATCGTCACTGGCGAGGGAGCTTCATTCGAACAGGACAGTTTCATAACGAAGACACTGATCGAAAGACTGGAAGATTTCGAGACCAAGAGACGTGAACTGCAAAGAAAAAAAGGCCCCTTCAAACCATGGATCGTCCGCACGACGAAATTGAATAGCGCAGACGACTTCCGGGTTGTCTTCCACGCCATGCTGGAACACGGGTCGAGCGACAAATGGGTGAAGAACATGACACAGCTGTACAAGGAGGTCTTCAGGAAGGCAGAGAAATACCAAGTGAAGACGTTGGTCCTTCCTGTTCTAGGAACAGGTTTGTACTCGTCAGCTTCCTCATGTTTGTACTCGTCAGCTTCCTCATGTTTGTACTCGTCAGCTTCCCATGTTTGTACTCGTCAGCTTCCTCATAGAAATACTGTCTTCATTGAACCATTTCTTACCTCCTACTGGACTAATAATATATAATAAGTAGATTTATATAGCGCAAATGCTTCCGTGCACCAGGATATCATCGCAGCGCTAGATTGAATCCAATAGTATGTTGCCATATATGTATCATCCTCGAAACACTGGCTATTATGTCTACTTAACATCCGTCAAATATGTAGGCATAATGGCAGGGGTTTCCAGGATGTAGAAGTAGTAGAGCTTGTGATTGATCCAGCGTTTCCCTGTTTTTTTTCGTATTCTCAAGAAATTGTATTCGACAGGAAAGGCAATAGATTCTTAAAAATATATATACTTGATACCGACATGGGGAAACTGTGCATGAATCCAATCACAGTAATACTTATCGGAGATCCGTATTTACAGTTCCATCCAGGATTCCAGTAGGACACTTTCGCATATGTTTAAAAAAAATTATTATTAATTTTTAATTTTTAATTCTTGTATTCGGGGTTCCGTACGTAGTGCTGAATGCTGCAGTAAACCTGCGAGTACCGGCTGGTACTGACAGACCAAGGACGACAACTGTATCGCCCCGGTAAAGACAGCGTATCCTAATTATCATGATCGCGTCAGAAAGGTAACGTTCGCGAACATTGATGCCGTACTCACGGGACGGGATTTTAATCCGTTTGAAGTCCAAACGTTCTACCATTGCGTTTCCACCTACCCTTTGGTGTACGGTAGGTTTCCTGTGCATGATATTGTACAGGGAACCTCCAGGATAGGTGTCATACTAGGATATTTAGTTGTGTGTATTAGAACTTTATCAAAGATCCAGCGGAGAGAACGTGAATTTGTTTGATACGCATTCCAGTTGTCCCTGTACCAAATCAAATCCAGTGATTAGAAAGAAATACTGTAACTTCCTAACCCATTAACTTTCCCCTCAGGTCGTGGAAAGGCCGACATAGGCGATGCCGTCCGTGCCATTGTTACAGCGGTTATCCGCTGCCAGAACTCTCTGTGTCTTCAGACGGTATACCTGACTACTCGGGAAACACATATCGCTGAGATGATGTCGACGCAATTCCAGTACCAATTTAGTTCGCTTAGCAACGAGAAAGTGAAAGTGAAACGCTCATTTTTGGGGTGTACCAGCTCGAAAACCTCCGACTCTTTTAAGGAAATGTATCCTCCGCAACAGAGGCCGCGCCGCCGTTCAGAGCCGAAGGAAGAATACGACAAAAGCAATGGCTTTAAGCAAGAGCAGCCATCGTCAATGGGCTTCTCAAGACGTCAAGAGAATCCAAATAAGGAACAGAGCTATTCCTCGGGTAGATTCTCAAGCAAGGAAAGGGCACCCTTACAAGCAGATACCCATAGTAGTGAACCTTTAAACGTAGATGCATACAGAAATGGACCTAAGGAAGATTACGACAATATCAACGGCTTTAACCAGGAGCAGCGACCGCCTGGTAGCACCATGCATCCAGAGGGTGTAGGACGAAATGACGACTACTGCCGTCGTCATTCCGGAAGAGGCCTAGAATCTGGTGAACATAGACCTACAAGAAGTAGCGCCTATGAACCAGCGATACTCGATACGGGGAATGAAACAAAGGAGCATGAAAGGAGATCCACGTCAAGGACCTTCCCAATAAGTTATAAGAGTCCAAATAAGGAGCAGGGCTATGCCTCAGATAGACTATCTCGCAAGGAAAGGGCACCTTTAAAAGAAGAAAAATACAGCAATGAATATTTAAAGGCAGACACTCACAGGAGTGAACCTTTGAACGCAGATACATACAGAAATGAACCGGTAGTAGCACATGCATATAGGAGTGATGATGCTACGACGAAAGCCGACGTTACAAGACATGAACACAATGAGATAACCATTGAAGTCGAATATGGTCAGAGAGTTGTGGAGACTTCCAGAAAGGAGAGGAAAGTTCCTGAGTTCAACGACAAACGGAGACATGAAGCTATCACTACAGGCAAGTCCAATGATCCTGACGCAAGAAATGATACGAATGAAGATTCCAATGTAAGACACGTAGCCAAAGAGGACGTTAGCAAGAATCATCCCCCAACACAGACACATACCGTACCTGACTTAGAACACAGGAAAGGTACAAAGTTAAATTCTTCTGTTGATGCTTCTCCCGGTGATGCTTTTGATGAAGATAATGATAATGATGGTGATGATTTTGCTGCTGCTACAGCTGGTGATGATGAAGGGTCACCTGGTATGCACAACGTCAACAAGGTCGACGGCCAGAACTGTCCAATCTGCATCAGTCCGATGACAGACCCCAAGTACCTGGACAAGTGCGGCCACGCGTTCTGTAGAGACTGCATTGATAACAGTTTCAAACACTTCAAGCCCGTTTGCCCTAGTTGTAACATGGTTTACGGGATACTGACAGGAAACCAACCCGACGGTACGATGGATGTAGACTTCATCGGACAGAGTCTGCCTGGATACAAGAACAATGGCATGATAATTGTCATCTATCACTTCCCAGATGGAATACAAGGGGTGAGGTTTTGTATTTTCTCATTATGTGTTTGTTTGGCTACAAGGTCGCTACTAAAGTTCAGTAGCAACTAAGAAACTTTCGATTGACCTGCAAATAACAATTGCAAAGATGCTGAAGTGCCAATTAAAAATATATGTAAAAAATAGAAAGAAAAATGCCACGAAACGTCTTTGACAAGGACTATTACATGGCCTATACTGCTAGATTGTTCTTACGGTTACCTTTAAAAGTGATGTTTTAATTTTTGATTTATCTATTTATTATTATTATTATTGTTATTGTTATTGTTATTTTTATTTTTATTATTATTGTTATTATTATTATTATTTCTGATGGTTATGAATAACAGCTGATTTTTTTGATAATTTATATTATTGTATTTAGGTGTTTTCTTTTGGTATGATGGTCAAGATCATCGCGATGGACGAACATTATAAAAACATCATCACTGCTCGCTGGCCTTTATTTCGTGCTTGTATTGCCATTCTCTTTCGAATAGTGTTATATAATAATAGTCAATCCCTATGAATAAATTACTCAACAAATTGGTTGATATTTAAAGGCGGACCATTTAAGGTACGGTGGACCATCACTGGTTTGTTTACATATTTCATGAAAGTATGTACATTTTATGTGTCCACACAAGTACCAGCTACATTTTCAGCATATTCCACTGATTTTCAATATTTTCATATTTTATTATTTTGAAATATGTATAGTTGCGTAGGTTAATTGGTACCAGCAGTCGTGAAATGTTATTTTTACCGTGTTCAATTATTAGAGTTATCCCCCCTTAGGCAATTAGACATAAAATTGAGAGATTACAGTACATCACCAATTGATTATTCAGGTTTTACCGGAAATGTAAACTGCAATGGAAATTAACCTATCATACAGCGGGGAAAAGATAGTTTGAGGTATAAAGGCGATTTTGCATTTTAACCTCCAATTCGGTCAAAAACGACAACCTAATCTGTGATTGCATGCCTTTAATGAATCTAGTGGCCCAACAATGCGCATCATTAATTATTGTAATTCATATTTTTAGAGCTGAGCATTAATATTTACACACCAAAACAACAAAAAAATAGGTTGGTGATGCGTCGCGACCAGTCACCAGTCAATCAAGTGAAAGTGGCCTAAGAACATTTTATTCATCGAAGTATAAAAGCACTGTTTTTGGGGTCACGTGAACCAATCAGATTGCCGGATTCCTTGTAGATTTATTTATAATGTAATGAAAGCCAGTACTATAGATTAACTGCAATGTTTTTGTTTTGTTTTTCTTTCTCCAGCCAAACCATCCACATCCAGGCCAACCCTTCGAAGGAACCTCTCGAAGAGGATTTCTTCCTGATTGTACGGAGGGCAAAGAGGTGCTCAGCCTTTTGAGAACTGCCTTCGACCGTAAATTGACATTTACCATCGGCCGTTCTACAACTACCGGGCAGGATAATGTCGTAACGTGGAACGACATCCACCACAAAACGAGACTAGACGGTGGACCAACCAAGTGAGACGGGTGCAGATGTCATCCTCGAAACGTAGGCCAATATGCCGCCTACTTAACATCCATCAAATGACGCATGTTAAGAAGGCATACTTACCTGTGTTTCGAGGATCGGCGGTGCAAGTTTTAAACAATATATACATTTTAAATCGTACACATACAAATACATCGAGGATTTCATATGAGTTGTCATATAATACTGAATTTATTAAACGAGTTGTCAAAACTGATATTATGCGAGGCTCCGCCGAGCGTAATATCATTTTTGCCAACGAGTATAATAAATACAGTAATATATGAACACGAATGAGAGATTCTATTTGTCGCATAACTGTAGAAACTATTGTAATATCGATTTTCAGTCACAAATACTATAATAAATGCATGTTATATGCCACGTACGATCGAACGGTTTGCTCTAATAGTGGATAGGCAACTGGATGGCAACTTAATTGTGAATTTACTAATAGGTACACATGATTATGAATTGGCCAGTGTCGATGAGGAAACTATCCGTAGATTGCGCTGCACTAACAACAGATTAGTATTACGGCACCGACGAGCATTAGTAGCGCACTGGTAGAACGTTGGACTTCGAAGCCAAAGGCCCCAGGTTCAAATCCCGTCCCGAGAGCCCGACATCAATGTTCACGAAAGTTATCAATGATCATGATAGTGTGACAGTGTGATATTTACTACAATATTCTTAATAATGTCTTCCAAATTAGACCATCTGAATCAAGTGTGTTATTGTAGCAGGAGGGAAATGGTCCATATCCGGCGATGGTAGACACAATGATGTATTTGGTGAATGATTTATTTCCTGCAACATTTTAACTTCTGATATTTGTTCTATATCACATCTTGAAGTATACAGTAGTACATCTCTATTATACTACTGATTCTGAATATATATCTCTTGTGTTCTCTACCTTTCATTACCATCTTTACTTTTTATTTAAAAATTATTTTCTTTAATGTTACATATTAAAACATCACTTATATACCCGTACAACGTTACTATGGATATTGACAAACATTCAAACATACTTGGTAAGTAAAGCTACTGCAGACTAAAAGTCTGTCATTGCAAGATTGAAACAATAGAAAGCGAATTACAATTAGATACATCGTACTAATTATATAGATAATCCCATTGACATATTTATACAGTGAACTGGATTGTCATTAGCTGAACTGAGCTGAGGCCAAGCTATTGTGGCCAATGATGGCTGTCCCGCCAATATTTTATAAAACAATACACTTGATTCAGACGGTCTAATTTGGACGACATTATTAAGAATATTGTAGCAAATATCACACTGTCACATTATTATATAAAATATTGGCGGACCAGACATCATTAGCCACTTTAGCTTGGTTCCAACTCAGTTAAGCTAATGATAATCAAATTCACTGTATGAATATGTCAATTGAATTATCTCTATAATTAGTAGGATGTATCTAATTGTAATTCTCTATACATTGTTTCAATCTTGCAATAACAGACTTTTAGTCTGCAGTAGCCTTGCTTACCAAGTATGTTTGAATGTTTGTTAATATCCATAGTAACGTTGTATGGGTATATATACAGTGATGTTTTAACATGTAACATAGTCATGAAAGATGGAGAATTATATTTATAATCAGTAGTGGAATAGAGGTGTCCTACTGTATGTCACCATGTGAGAATATGTTGTAAAATATAATGTCGGAATGGAGCCGCAAATAAAACATCAACAAATCCATCATTGAGTCTACCATCGCCGGATTTGGAAAAAACTGTTGAAAAACCCCTGTTACAATAGAATGCGCTGTCTGTACTGTGGCAATGCAGTTATCATCCTTTGTTTGTCAGTATCAGCCGGTGCTCGCTGGTTTACTGCCACATTCAGCGCTACGGATATCGCGGGTTTCCTCCTGGCCTAAACTGACAACACCGTAATATAAGTGAAAGAATTTTGAAGGCGGCTCTAAACCCCAATTTAAAAACATAAATAATAATACCCTTTAGCAAACTATTGCAACGCTACATACATATTCATCGATCTTTGCGCTATCTATCGATGATGGCGCAAACGGTGGATTTATTGTTAGCGCAGAACGATCGCGCGTGGCATCCATAGATCTAATTGCAAATTAACCTATGATATTACTATAATATATATATTTTCATTATTGTATTCGCACAGGTTTGGCTATCCAGATCCCAGCTATCTTGCCAGAGTGAAAGAGGAACTTGCAAGCAAAGGCGTGACGACGGAATCAACCATCAAGCAAGAAACTACATTCTAATAGACCTCATTAGAACAATGAACCTACTTGAGGTCCATGCATACAAGAGTTCTTCTTGTAAATTTAGTTCTAGTAGTTTTTACCTTCAAAACATGTTTTAGATGTATTGTCCAATATCTGACTCTGCAGTCTGGAAGTATTATTTATGAATTGATGTTTGCTCTCTAAATGAATAGTTTAAATGCCATATCAAAGGTGGTGCTTGTCGTACCCCTGCTTGGCAGTCAACATTAACGATGTAAAGCAAGGACTGGTCGGTTCGGAATCGGTTAACAATATGTCTGAGTGGAATATCCATGATCTAACTGCGACAGGATATTCCGTGAGATAGCACCACCAGCCTGTGTAAATCTGGCCCAGTACAAGCAGGACATGTGATACGAGTGAAATAATCTTGAAAGCGGCTCCAAGTCCCAATTCAACCAACCAACCAATTCCAAATGAAATTGATGGTGCACAATGTCATAGTAATCCAAATGTTCATCACTGTATCTTCTGAAGAACTATTAAGCTGCGACCACACCGATCCTGATGACGACAACGATAACGACAATAATCGATCAGAATTATGTTTCACCTTAGCCGTCGCACTAACGAAATCTCCTTACCATTATCGTTGCGATGTAAACCGGGTACATTTTGCTCTATTAACGATATCTTTTCAACAAACAACAACGTTGTCGTGCTTGGTGTGACAGCGGCTTTTAGGCATCGACTTTACCTCCTCGTTATCTGCAGACATGTGAGTTATTAGTTTCCGATCCAGTCATTTTCTTGCAATAAGTACACTTTGCTATTGATGTCAGTCATGTGTACTATTGACTGTTGTATATTTGAATCATGTGTATTCAGTGTTGTGCTTACAAGAGGGCATTTATCTATTACAGTAGTGAGTTTACAAACTAGTTATATATACCACCAGTGCATCAGTGCATAGGTCAATCACAAATGGTGTTATTAAATATTTTGATATAACTATTTCCGATAAGTATGAATTACTAGGCGTATTATTATCTTCTTCTTTTTAAAAACATATTCTTTCCCCCCCTAAATTATAACAATATATTTATTACACCTATCTTTTGAAATTGTGAGCGTCATTCTAATTGTGACGTATTATGTATGTAATTCCATCCCAATGTCCCATGATCATATACATATACACACAATTTATATAGCACCCTCAATTTCTTCAGCGTTCAATACCATCCAGCCATATATTATGGTACAGAAGCTTCTTGACAAGGCGGTGTTCTCTCACCAGTGCTTTTTATATTATTAATGCTAATAACTGACACACAAACTGTTAAATGTTTACATTTGCAGATGACACTGCTCTGGTCAGTCTGCTCTCTAACAGTGAACTCGACTACAAAGAAGACATTTCGGACTTTTCCTACTGGTGTCCTGACAATTTTCTTAAACTTTATGTTAGCTAAACGAAAGAACTTACAATCGACTTTAGACAGAAGAGACGATTGTTTAAATGTATGTATAAACGGGGAAGCTATTGACATTGTAATTGAGTATAAGTATCTTAGTACAATTATTGATAATAAGTTAACTTTTACACAAAATACAAAAGCAATACTCAACAAATGTCAATAAAGAATGTATTTTCTTAGAAAGTTTAGAGCTTACAGTGTCAGCTATACTATGATATCCTTTTTCTATAACAGTAGCGTACATTCCGTTCTTTTGTTCTCAATACAGTACTGGTACGGGGTCCTGTCATTTCACAACAAAAACACATTTTCTAAATTAGTAAAAATTTGTTTGAAAATAACAGGATATGCATTTGAACCTCTCGTTTCCCTGTATTTGAAGATCGTGTTTTGAAACTTACCACTAAGATTGTAAAGGACTCTAGCCACGATCTCAACAGCCATTTTAAACTTCTCCCTTCACGTCAGATATTCCTGATGCCCGTACATCTTTCATACCCGTTAGTATATCTTTGTTGCTTTGTTAAACAATATAAAATCTGAATTTATTTCATTCATAGTGAATATTTTACTAAATTCTTGATGTTCGTTTTGTTTTAAAAAGTGTACTGTTATCGTTTAAAATTGCTTTTTAATACTTTAGTATATTTCATTTAAGGGTATTTAATGTCCATTAGCATTTAAGTTACACCAATCAGTGCTATTTTAAATCCAATTCATTGTAAGGCTATTGTTTTGTGATGTACACATATTAGGGTTGTGGTTAAAACGTCCAATATGTTGCTTGATTGAATAAAATAAAATTCTCATGAAATGCCTGCATTTGAATAAAGAGATCGATTATGCATCTGGTAAGTAAACAATTTCATATATATCAATATATGACAAGAGATTGGCGAAAACGTAAAAAAAAGTGGCGAAAACATCCAGACTCGAACATGTACAAACATGTAAAATGGACATGCAAGGCCTCGTTAGGCAGAAGAGACACCTATACTAATAAATAAGTGAGTGAATTATTGTTTTCCGTGGGAATCTATCGCTAATGAATAAAATATTGCTTCTAAAAGGTTATTCAAATTATTTTTTCATCTTTTAACAATTAGGTAAACTAATTGACATCCATGTACAAGATATGTAGATGGAGACATACTTACAAGATAGGTAGATGCATATACACCCGCATAAGCTCGCGCGTGCGCACACACACACACCACACCAATATTGCATACGTAAATTATTTATTAAATAACCTCCGGGCAAAAATATAGGTATCATTATTTAACAGTTTGTAAATCGGTTATGTTGACATTTATTTGTAAAAAAAGGCATTGTTGAAGAAGTTAGGTAGTTCCTTTGAGCGTATGTCATCATAGAAATTGCATTCAATTAGGAAGTGTTGTTCATCTTCAACGCAGTTGGTACAGAATTTATAAAAGCGGTGAGTAGGGGGAATGGATGGTTTGCTTATCTACCTTGTTCTATTTATAACTTAAGGGAACCACATCTAAGAGAAGTTAAAATAGATAATTTATATCGTGGCGTTGATTTGGGGTTTAACGCCACTTTCAAGATTTGTTCACTCACATCATGGCTTTCATGCATGTGTACTGCTTGTACTAGTCTGTATTTCCACCAGTATTTATAGTGCTATATATGTTCGTCAGATACACTGTATAACCCATTTCCTCATAACAGTACTAGTATTATTGCTGGTTGAACCGTCATCGTCCACAACTTCCTCCTTTATTTCCTGTTCCCAACTTTCCTAGCTCTTTCCAGAAATCTCTAGCGTTATTAGATAACATATTTGACACCTCATCTTTTTCAGCTGTTCGTACATCTGTACGTAAGCTGTTGTTGGAATGTCTCCTTTTCTTACAGAATTCATGTCTCAGTTTACATTTCAGCTGTTTAGATCCGTTACATTTCAGCCGGTCATTTTCTTTCCTGCATACTGAGTTGAACAGATTATTAAAGGTTTTACATCGTTTCTTTTTCTGTCCATATGGCCCCACATACGCGAACTTGCTACGTAGTTTAGCGTTCATCTCCGAGTCCACCAAGGCGGTAAGCACATCATATGCAAGGTTAATGTCATCAGTAGCAAGTGCCCTCTCCATGATCGATAAGGTATCTTGTAGAATATCACTAGTATGTTCATCATTAAATAAGTTATCTGGTATACTCGTTGTGATGTACCTCTTCTCACTGCGTCTCTCCACACCGCCAGTGTCCTCGGACCAGTTCACCTGAATCCGTATGGACCACTTAAGCACACTATGATCAGGCCCCCGTTTCACAACGACCTCCTAACTATTTAGGAGCTCCTAAACCAGTCCTAAGAGTTGTCACCTCGTAACAAGTGTTTCACGACGAGGTCACAAGTCTTTCTTTTCAGAAAATATACACCCCAATCGAATTGAAATCAGATCTCGTTTCACTCCTTAAACATGTTGACGTTATTTTCAAAGCTACACCTAGCCCCCGTCTCACAACGACCTCCTATTTAGGAGCTCCCAAACCAGTCCTAAGAGTTGTCACCTCGTAACAAGTGTTTCACGACGAGTTCACAAGTCCTATCCCTTCTTAAATCGGCATCTAGCTTAGGAGGTGATAAACTGGGTCATAAAGTTAGGAGCTCCTATATTTAGGATATCGTTGTGAAACTGGAGTGCACATTCTTGGACACTCACTATGACCTTGTTTACCCTAGCAAAATCTGGAAATTGAATAACCTTACCACACACCCCTCAAAATTTCAGCAAATGTGCAGCAGAGCACTATAGAATCAAGCAGCAAATTAAGAAAATATTATGCACCATATATTTATTATGATTTTGTCTGTAAGTGCTAAATAGTGATAAACAAAGAAGGAATTTAATTGTGGTCTGACGCCAACTTTGATTTTGGAAGTCGTCTCGGCGAGCTGTGTCGCAGTCATATAGCTCGCCGAGATGCCGTAGCAGATTACGATTTCAACTCGCCGAGACGGCGGGCAGAGCTGGCTCGCCGAGTGTTATGCATAGTCTGCTACCGGCTTAAGTAGTATTTTATGCAGAGTCACGACGTCCGATAGAAGGAACAGGCAAAAGGGCTAAATTTCCACGTGCTGACGCTCTTCTTCACACACCTGCACATAAGCTCAATGTGCACGTGGACATTGAGCCTTTTTGCCTGTTCCTTCTATCGGACATCGCCCCTCTGCATAAAATAATACTTACTCAAAATATTTAGTGATCGCTATACAAACATAGTTGTTATTAATGGTTTATTTGAAAAGAACATGTTTAGAAATTTTATTTAGGGCAAACAAAATAACAAGTGTACCGAGATAATCCACGAAATAGCGGTGTCAATCCCAAACTATATATAATAACAATTGTCTTTCGTATTCTATGATTTAACAAATGTTCTAAATATATTTAGCCTAGGCACACTTGTCTTCCACCCCAGTGTTAGGAACTGTGGATAGAAGGCCAACCGTTATTTTCCACTAAGTGTGTAAACAGAGCCCAGTGAAATCTGAAATAAGTATTTTGAGATATAAGCAATGTTTTAATTTATGTGCATCCAAATCTCATCTTAAATATCCCAAAATGATTTGGCTGCCATTTGGCTTTCTTGGTTTTTGAAATATGATACCTAGTGTAGAGCCATTAAATAGTGTGCATAACAGATGCGTTAAAAGATATACAAGTCAATATCTTATTTCATACACAAATTGAAGCGAAGCACTGATTGTCCCATATGTCCCAAAATGAGAATAATATTTGGCGACCGCTTTTCAAGAACTGCAGAACAAATGTTGAATCTTGATAAGAAGTGTAATTGTAACGTATCTGTCGTCAATTTTATGTATTCAACGAATACATTTATGTATTCAACGAATACAAATCTGAATTAATAAACAATGTTTATTAACAAAATAAAAGTTGAAATAGCACTTAAAAGGTAAATATGTGAAACATCGGCGAGAACGTTTTTTTTCTGGTTATCTGAAAAAGATGTGGTAACGAAACTGTTTCAGAGCAAAAAAGGTCGCTAAGTGTATCAGCGTTATGTATATCATATAAACGCCATTTGTCACATTAATCCGTCTTGTTAATTTTACCGATAAAACTACTGGCTTTTGGTTAACATTTAGCGAAAACAAAATGTTCCTACGGTTCGACTGGAAATATTTGTGTCCATGTTACGGTCTTCTAAAAGATCAGGAGAAACAATTCATGATGGGGCAACAACTATAGCTACTTCTGCCATTCCAGCTGAATCAGCAATAAGGAGATGGACTATGTCTACCATGTGCTTGGCCCAATCATCATGTAGGATATACTTCTATCCATGCAACCATTGCAGTAACAGGAAACATCTTGTATAGACTAGTACATATATCTCTCCATGGAGGTATCACACGTGAAGCTTCACAGTACTTGGAACAGTTTTGGGTGTTCAATTGCTATCATATTCTTGCTAGTGACTGAGTGTAGAAGTAATACTAGTACACAATAGACTTCTATAATAGAACACTAGATCCTGAATGGTAGCTTGCCTTCCGCTGTTTGATAGCTTCCTGCGATGCCTTAACATAACCATTTCGAAAGTAATTCCACCGCGCTTGAGTATTGAAAATATCGTCTTGATGAGCAAAAACTTTGAAGATGAGCATGTTTCTGTATTCCGATAATAAATTGTCGGTTCTGCCCCAGTCAAATTGGAGCTGCGATTACCCGCGACCATGTCGGTCGTGGCCCGGTCGTGGGTTTTTTCTGCGATGTCAGCTAGCAGTCACACCGTCTGTGACTTGTAGCACGACTGGTCGCAGGACCTGGAGGTATTTATTGTACGACCACCCTAGACTACCTACGATTGTCAAGGACCAGTCGCATGACTAGTCACGACTAGTTGGGCGACTGATCGTGCGAATTGTCACGCAGAGTCGTGCGAGTAGTCGAGCAGCCAGGTTTTTGAACATGATCAAAGACCTCCCTACGACTGAATTCGGTCGTGCGACTATCCACGACCATCCACGTCCACCCACGACTTGTCGCACGACATTTGTACGATTTTTTGGCGATTTCCAGTCGTAACCTGTCGTAAGTTGTCGTATCTCTCAGTGTGACTGGGGCATTCGGTAGTATCATGATCGTCATGTCTTGGAAATATTCCTCTAAAACAGGGATTAGCTTTCAGATACTTCAAGCGTAGACCTTACTCTAAGTTTTACTAAATACATGTAATTAAATACAGATACAGGTTCGCACTGTTAATTTATTATATTTTAAATATGCACGCATAGTAAAATACATGTTTCTTCGGTTTCAAATACAACTAGTTCGAGGAACAGATGCGTTACCAATGCAAACAGATGCGTTACAACAATAAGTATACGACTGTAGCACAAGAAACCGATTCTATAACAATGTTTCTTTAATTTACAATCACTCAACACCTCTTACCAATTCAGTATATACAAGTATACGTATCTATTAATATAATTAGTGAATTTAAACATGAAATCTAACTACTTTATGGGTGAAAACAGCGATCAAGTCACTCAAGTGTCAAAACTTGTCTCCTAAATAGTGCCACGAGTGCATATCAACGTGATGCATGTCTTACGCGAATGTTCAAATAATACGTATCTCTTTGTAACGTATCTTTTTGCCCAAACTTTCTACTGTGTATACGAGGGGAACGTGTCCTGCTAGGATCAAGGTGGGATTTTTTTAGGATCCTGGAACAGGATACCTAACTTGTTTTGCTGTGTACGCAAGTGTGTTGACCACATGTACACACAATGTAGTAACGTATCTGTTCAAAATCTCGGGTAAAACTCTAAAATCGCTACTATTACCTTTATCTATTACTATTGTCATATTTGATAATACACGATGTGCCTCACATAATGTTTCCTGTAGACAATAAGCCTTCAACTAATGTATTTACTTATTGATTTTAGCAATTGTATCCAATTGTAATAACTTCTCATAATCTAGTAACGTATCTGTTTCATTCTTTGCCGAGAGTTGAACAAAGTACATGTAGTCCCATGTCAAAATGGTATTTCGTAGAACAAATGAGCATTGATAATAGTATGCACAAACGTATTATGTGTCGGTAGGAAACATCCAAATCATTTGATTGTGATTGTATGTTTTGTGTTTCAAATGTTTTCTGTCGTGTGTGTTCACTTCCAACATGCAGAAATGACTGTTTGGCAGTAACATGATCGGCATTTCCGAAATGAAGAAAATTATTATGAACACGAAGCTTAGTATTTGTATGCACATTTATGTTTATATTCATGGATAATGTTTATAATAGTCGTAATTCATGCATTTGTTTTATCTCTAACTACATACCCCTGACAGTAAAACTCACAAATTGCACACTTAGTGGAGAATGGACGTATAATGTTGTATTGGAACCTGATAAAAGTATTCTCTGGCTCTTTAGGACGACATTGTCCCTAGGAATTGAAAACCAAATGTATATATGTATTACCCGGAAAAGACGTTTCATTTGCCTTTTATTTATTTGCGTACATAATCGAAGGAGTATGCAATCGGTCGAAGAATGTATGCAATTGTGATAGTGAGGGTTTGTAGCATGTATTATAGAGCTGTAACGTCGCCGTCCTGTTATCCAAGTTTGGACACTGCCGTCAATGCCATAGATCACCCATTGACAGTGTCGAACGCCTCTAGAGTGTTTGGCCTAGGCTCAGATCACTCCCCCTCCTAGGCTCATTTCACTCCCTCCAGGCTGAAGTCACTCCCCTTCCAGGCTCAAATCACTCCCCTATCTAAATTGCGAGTATAAATATTTAATGCAAGGCCTTTTAATTAAAAGAAAGTGTACTATTAATTATCATAACATCGGCATTGCAAGTAATTTATATATTAAAGCAATACACCTGCATTATGAAACTTATTTGCATTAATTGATAACTACTTTGCTGCTCGCATACATCCAGTGTAGTTATACACAACGAGAGGGTTATTATTCTTAAAGGAATAATTATCTGTAATGGTTCTATGAAGTTGAATGGTCACTCCACGTTATTTCTTACAAGACAGTTGTGGGACACTAAAATATGGTGCCGTAAATGGTCTTTCATTGGGCTATGAAGCTAGTGACTTCTTTGAGTTAATTTATGGACGTGGTCAGTCATCGGTGCTAATGTATCGTTTTCCTACTAAAAAATATTTTTACAATTCAATTAAGTATCATACATGCTGTGTACATACTCATATTGTTATAAAACTCTCATTTGTTTCTAATGTATAGGATTGGTCCAAATCAGTATGGCCTTGCCCTTTAAAAGCATACAACCAGACATAGACGATCGTTTTGGAATGTATTGTAAAAATACAAAGTACATTCTAAGCATATAATAGTATAATCGCGTTTCTGCCTTCAATTGTCATTATTGGCCTTTATTTATATGCAACCGTATATTATGTTCTCGGGAAAGCCTCTGTATTCACAGAATACCGAAGATGTTCCGAATGTGAACGAGGTAATTTCCGGTATATCTATAAGTTGTTTTATCTCAAACTTTTCAATCTAATAGTAGCGTCGTCGCCGAAATCTTTAAAGTATTGCTTTCTAGTGGGTTGATAGGAATAAATAGATCTATGGTTGAATACAGAACTTAGACAAGTCAAATGTAAGCAATTTCCGATAGATAAAAAAATAATAATAATAATAGTTCGTCAATTAAATAGGTCAACAACTGTGAGAGTATCCATATGAGTAATAGTGAATACACGCGTATTATGAAACATGGTTTCCTAATGAGTAATTACGTGACCTACCTAACGACAGTTCTAAGTAAACTTTGAATTTAAATGTTTATGACGTCAACCGTATTATAAATCATGACTAGTAGTCCAGTCAATATAGCACTTGACCCAAAAGAAATTGAAAGAACAGGCTTTCTGGAAGTTTCCTGTAGAATACGGTCTGGAAAATAACATTTCAATAGTTGGCAGAAATCGGATCAGAAGAAAGGGTCTAAGTGTGATGTGAAAACAAGATGGCCACCATTGTTTAAAATCATGGCTAAAATCGACTCGTTTCTGTTGAATTGAACAATGTCTCACCACATTAAGTGCGACCATTACTCATATTAATTATTTTTCTATATGCATCATTCTTGAAGATGGCAGGGTGTTCCATGTTACGTGTCGACGTCGAGAATGACTTCTCAAAGTCGAAAATTACGTCCTGACGTTGAGAATAACTGTATATCGTTGGTATTTTACTTGAACGTTATCATATTAATTATTTGAATACATGTATCATTCTAAAAGGTGACAGAAGCGTTCCATGTGACATGTCTACGTCGAGAATGTCGTTTGGAGGTCAAGCATGACGTAATAGGGTATTTAATATTTTAATGATGATAATGTGATGAGTTATAATGCGCCAGATCCATCATCGAAAGTCATCATTACGCCAGTCAATGGAACAGTGTGCACCAAAGCTGGTGTATTGCAGACTTCTAGAAAGTTTGTATGTACATTGCCATCTCATCAACCTACCATTCCTTGATGGATGAACAGGGGAATTTTCGTACACAGACACTTGGTTACGATGACACCACATAGTGGCGGATCTAGGCCCATGTGCAGGTGTTGGGGGTGGGGGGATGTCTCAATCTGTATATTTGTGAAGAAATATCCTTCATGTTACACATGTTCCTATTAATGTACTATGATGTATAATTCAACATTAGGTATGAATAGCGTATGGCTATGGCCTGTGTTATCATTAGTTATCTACTGATTCCAATGGAGGCACGCTCTCGGACAATGTTAAACATAAGCATAACATCATTTTTAGCACGCGTTATCTAGTGAGTGGCATGCTCCCGAACATTCCGAAATGTAGGCATAATAAAGTACGATTTCCTGGTATCTATAGAAAAACACAATATTATCTAGTGTGGTCTGGGTTTACGCTCCCCGAAATTTCGAAATGTAGATATTATAAAATGCGATCTCCTGGCGTGGGTAACGATATTGACAGATTTAGCACCCAAGTTTTAGCACCAAAACTGTTTAAATATATGCATAATTAAATACGAGTTCTTGGTGTCTACACGATCCCGATAGTTTTACAATGTAGGCATAACAATGTACAATTTCCTCATATATTTTTGTACACGCTTTATTACCGGAAAATTTTAAATGCAGGCGTAATGAAAAGCTATCTAATGGCATCTGCAGAAATACACCTAAACTACCTACTAGGGTCTGGTAGATTCCAGAATGTTTTAAATACATGCATAAAAGGATACGATATACTTTGCATCGACGGATGTTTCTGGATGCTTTTTCTAGTGTGGGCATAATGAAATGCGTTTTCCTGACGACTGCAGAAAGAAAATGTCATTTTTCGTTAGGCTTTGTTTGCCCAAGACCCAACCCCACTACTGCCCTGCTATAATTAACCCGTAATGTACATAACTATATCTAATGTTTAAATTGACATAGCCACATTTTGTATATATTAAAATTAGGTTGGTTACATAGATCATCCACAAATGTTCTTATGTTGGCCCATAGTGATATAAACTATAATTAGTCAAAGTCTCATATTCATATCTAAAGTGGTGCGAAATTAGTGAATTCAATATGAATAGATTTAAAACCATTTTTTAAACAATGGTGGCCATCTTGGTTGATGTCTTATGTGCAAATTATTTGGTTGTCCGATCTTTGCCAACATTTTTAATGTTCTTCCCCAGACCTACTAATACATAAAACCGTAAAAATGGATCGTGTTGTTGCAATGTTTGGGGGTTGGGCCATTTATTTCGTCATTTATATCCCAGTCAGCAGTTTAGAATGTGTCGATTGCAATGAGCTCACACACATGCAAATATACAATAGTGTTTGAAGGTTTCCTACCTGTTCAACTATTAAGTATCATGACAGAAGGCGAATAGTTTATCTAAATGTTACTTGTATACAAAATAAAGTGCATGTTTAAACAGTAAATTAAAACACCTAGGCATATTGACCCATGAACCACTTTTAAAACTGTACATATAAATAGTAATACTGCATATATACATATATAAATAATAATACGTAACAATATACGTATTCAATTACTAATCATACTAACCATATAAATCAATCGTCGTTATTAAATGTGTTTTTTTAAAGTTTGAAGGAATCTGCATTCATAAAAAGAAACTTTTTCTAAATGTATATATATAATATAATTTATTTAAATATAACAAAAATAAATACATTACATTTTTTTAAAAATATATAATAATAATAAATAAATAAATGTGTGTGTGTGTGTGTGTGTGTGTGTGTGTGTGTGTGTGTGTGTGTGTGTGTGTGTGTGTGTGTGTGTGT
>JAUTBT010027675.1:0-19481 GCA_032361225.1 Lepetodrilus schrolli
TGAGAATTGCATGCAGGACGATACAAATGACTGGACATTACAAGCTTGGCTATAGAAACTTAACCAAGCGTAACTGGTTAATAACTATCCTATGCTATATACTTAAAATGATCCAATTACCTATTGTTTAAAATAGCAAACTCAGCACAGACAGGTATATGAATATGTGTATTCATTAAATACATGGTAATTACAATATCAGAATATTTACACCTGGCATAGTAGTAGTAGTAATACTACTAATAATAATAATGTATGCATTACCCATTGCTATGTGCGCTGTTAAAGGTTTACTGTAGGATTACTAGTAGCCAGCGGTAGGGGATATTTTTGTAAATATTTCATAAATCGTAAGTATGAAAATGGTAATCTAAAATGAGACGTCTTGTTAACAAAGTTAACGAAGGATCAATTATACAAAATTATGGCATGTACACCGATTATAGCTTTATGAAAGGATATCGTATCCTATAATTTATTCATGGCATTAGTATTCATGGCTACGTTTTCTGTAGCCATGTTTAAGAGTATGTCATGAATAGCGATTACCCGTCAAACTTTCTCTTTACAACCAGTTCGAAAACATTACCCAACGGACGGTTAACTCAATGCAGTATAATTTTACAGTATCCATATCATTTTCCTAGTCTGGATCTTAAGAACAAACAACATGTCTACGTTCACTTCTAAACATATTCGAAAAGACGTCAGCTGCTTTACGTAATACGTAACACGGCGAAAAGAAACACAATAACGGTACCACATGTCGCAGCGGAGTCTGAGACTCGTACTATATCGAGTCCAAGTTTTATTAATCCGCAGTCGACGTTGAGCGTGTGTCTAAACTACAGCCTATGGCCTATGTTACCGATATGCATTCTGTGGCGTAAGTTGCGCCGTTGCCTCCTGTCGTGCGGAGCTTTTACGCCGCTTGGGAGCGCGTGGTCCTTCGACATGCGGAGGAGACACATGTTCACAAAAACACAAGGTAAACCTAGTCATATGACAAGTTGCTTTGTCGACGCTTTGCATAATTAGTTTTGACTGGCCGCAGTTTCGGAGATCTGCTGATAAAACGTGATAATTTGTATTAGGTGCTTGCAGGGACCGAACATTCTGTGATAGTAATTGGTGGGGTTTTTTTTGTTGTTCGTGATATATTCATACCAGTTATACTCGTTTTACCGTGTAAAACCTTGTTTTGCTGCAACGCCTTTTAGATGCAAGTAAATTATACACAAGCCTGTTAGGATGACGTCATTCAGAAATTGTTACAATCTCAATCCTCTAGTCGTATGAAAGATATAATTATTCTGAGTTGTGAATACAATATTTTAATAAGAATATTTGCTAGTAGTGGATGAGTGTGTTCTTGTAAGAATAAAATACAACGTTACAAATGTTACAGAAGATTAAAATATTGTCAAATATACTCAACAAATTTAATTAAGAACCACTAGACTTATACATTTATCGTTATATAATATTAACAAGAAGAATATCCAAATGTTTACAGGCTCCAGGTACTCTCCAAGAACTTGCAGAATGGCACTATATTCCTTAAGCCGAGTTCTGAGATTTGGTAGAAAGCTTCCGCAGAAAATATCTGCCGGCCCTTAATTAATTTTGTTGAGTATATACTGCTAGTATGATTGATTATTGACTGCAGTATCCCTTTGACTTACGAATATACAGATATATGAATATACAGATATATAGTTCCAGTCTGACAGTGTGAAAAACATAGGCTATATCTAAGGCCATCCAAGAGAACAATGACCTGGCATAATGCGCACAGTTCAATGCATATATTTTGAATCAGGTCCAGTTTAATATTACATATTTAATATATAAAATATGTTCGTACAGATTACTCCAGTTATTTGATTCCCTGTGTTGGAAAATAAAAATAATTAGTTTTTGTTATATTCCGCCGACAGTGTACTAGCTGTTAGAAAATTATAATAATAAATGGTGAATGATAAGTCGTATAAATCATCACTGAGCGTGAACAAAGGCCGGCAGGCAATGATTGGTTGACACAAAGTTGAAGCTAATTTGATTGGTTACTAGTAGATATGTATAAAAATAATAATTAAAAGTCTAATTTATAACAATTTCTGCTATTGATAAATAGTTCTTTGAAAGTAATTGTACAATTAATGTGTACTGGTGTTTATAACAATTATTGACAATTATATTGATCAATTATATTATTTTAACCTCCAATTATTATTATGTTTATATTGGACCCGCCCAACTGGCCAAAATATCAAATTATATTTATTTATATTTTCGATCGCCCAAGCCAAAATTATAACAGGAAAATCCGTAAACCGGGGAATCAAATAACTATGGCCTAATACCAGATCAATACATATTATTGATGCCATTCCATCGTACACTCTGTAACGTTTACTGTACAATAGTCAATGACTGCGTTTGACCAAATGGTCGTACCTGGCGTCAAGGTTTTCCTAATTTCCTCCCACAGTAAAAGCATGGCGTAAGCCCTGATTTAGGATAGCACTACAGTACGACCTTTTCGTGAAGATACTGTACGTATTTTACTGAAGAAACGGCGAATTTAAAGATATAGGCTTGAAGAAGATACAGTTTTGAGTGGTTATTCGTATGGTATGCGCGTATCAGGGACCGTATTCTAGAAACTTAGTATAAGGAGTTCGTAGGTACGAAGAATTTGCCTAACTGGTTTTCTGCTTATGTCAATTTTAAATAGATAATTTTTTTACGAAGTTTAGGGAATACAGAATCCTTGTTAAACTTGTTGCGCCAATTTATCTACAACAATAATAAGAGAATATACTTTCTGGTAAAATGTTGCGAAATGGAGAAATCCTACCAAGGTCGACGAAGAAACTTCATACTTCAGAGCATGCTATTTTATGTTCTTATTTAATTTCATATCTTAATTTCATATCTTGATTGTATATCTTAATTTCATATCTTAATTTCATATTTTCATGTCATATCTTGATTTCATATTTTAATTTCATATCTTGATTTCATATCTTAATGTTATATTTTCATTTCATATCTTAATTTCACATATTAATTTCATATCTTAATTTTATATTTTAATGTCATATCTTTATTTCATATCGGCAGATATTCTGCCACCATACACTATTCAAATCAAATTAACCCTTTTTTCTCAAACTCTTCATTGTGACTGAATTTTAAGCGGGAGTGGACACAACATTCACAGCAAATTTTAATGGCAGTCCTCTTATCATTTGCAATCGCTTGTCAAGAATGTCAAAAACCAGAGATTAATTTGCGCGCGTCAGATTCTCGTATACATTATTCCTTCCCACATTGGTCGTGTGTATGTTTACACTAGTGTACTGATGCGTATCTCCAATTTATCAAATGCATCATTGTTCTCGCATTTCCTGGTACTCGACCTCTGGACATATGGGAATACATCTCCTTTTAAGCTATCATCAAATTAAATACCCATAAAGCCCTGTAGTACATTTTACAGCAATTCGTTATTTCTCTTATAAAAAAAAAGGAATCTAAAATGAAAAGAAAAGAAACTCTACCGTCTTTTGTAGCGGACTTGACCGGATCATTCATCACGAAGATAATTAATCTCGACCCAGACTACAACATGTCGAGTTTGTTTGGGCAAGTGTCAAACTGTCATAACCCCCCATATTAATACTGGGTCGTTTAAGGTGACGACCTGCTTCCTATATAAACCAGTACCGAGATTCGGCTTCATTAGGACGGGTCCTTTTGTCATGTTAATGGTTCCAGATTAAACGGTTTGTCATTCGGAGGAGAACGGGGTGTATTTTTATCCAGGATAATACCGGTCTGTGATCGTCTGGACATCGGCCTGTCGAAAAAAAGGGGACAGTTTGGATGAGAGGGATTAGAAGGGATTGGCGACACTCCCTCGTGACCATCTTTTGACTCTCAATATGACATGGTACATAGAAACTATTGTTGGGTTCGACCTCCAGATTATTCATTGTTAGCACCCACGTGTCCTCGTATGAAACCACTTAACCAACGATGGCTATATGAGTTGCGCAGCTGAGACGACTTAATACATTAATTTACGACTGACGTGGTAACTAAACCGATGGGTATATATTTCACATTGAAGGGAATACACAGGTTTCTTTACGATCCTGGGGCCCGTTCCACGGAACAATCGTAACGTTACGAGAGTCGTAACTCCTGTACGTTAACATGGAGTTGTTAAGGAGTTACGACTCTCGTAGCGCTACGATCGTTCTGTGGAACGGGGGCCAGAATTCCAACAAACCGCGTATAAACATAATCATAAATAGACTTCAAATATATTTGTGCGCAGTTTATAGGGGTTAAACTTATCGTTATTCCCGAGTTCTAAGAGATAGATGATAAAGGTAAAGCTATTTAAGCCATATATAGTTACGCTATCCAATGTATGAAGAGTATATGTCATACATATTGTACAAATGTCAGCAGGAATTACATGAAGGCAATGGAACATAAAATTGTGCTCGACAAAGCAAATATTTTTTGTATTTTATTTTGTGATAACCAAAAGCAATTCCATCCAATAAGGATTGTAGAAAAAAAATTGCTTAGGATAGATTTCCAAATATTTTACAACCCGTAGAAAACATACACATCACTTGCCATCGTTCTATTTTCCCGACAAAACAACCATGAACATGTATAAAGTATTGCATACGTGATGTGCATAAACGTATGCACGATACTTGATATCGTAAGCTATGACTATAACAACAAATAATGTACCCGTAGAAAACGTATATATTTTTGTTATGTCTTTTCAGACTTATTTTTCTGTCATGCTTTCGATGTTTATATTTACTGTAAGGTTATTATTAACTTTTGTGCAAGGGCCATGACATAAGGATTAAGTAAGAATGCCGCGCCTTATAATAGCAATTTGTGAAGTCGTATGCTCATGGACTGCCCTTGTATCAAAAGATGATAATCTTTGACGCTGATTATGATATGCCATGATTGAGCGACCGGAATGTATCGCCGACATTAAAACAGTAGCTCACGCGGTGCGGTGTTAATTATGTGGGTAGTTATGACCAATCGTCTTAATATTATTGTAGAAAGAGACATCACATGATCATAAACAAAAGTGAAGCTAAAATGAACAATCACATCATTTCAAGAAGTGTGAAAGGTGCACAGATGGCGCTTTCGAAACCCAAATTATACGTCTTCAAGAAAAACGTGGGTCTATTTCGATCTGTAAACTGACGTTATCATAATAAGGGAGGCAACTGTTTTGCTGATTGCAAAGACTTCGCGATGAGGGCAGCGTTGACAGATCAACCAAGACATCTTGCACAACATAATGTCAAAGGTTAATCTCGATGTCTAACGTTATTAGGCGCGAACAAACGTGAGCGACCTTGTCCGCTTGATAAACGCACAAGGGCCATTGTCATAAACACTCCTCTAATATTCACAATTCATAATAATTCATTTTCCAGTTTTTGGGGCCGACAGGAGCAATCGGCGTGTGATTGCCTGCGCATCTCCTGAGCGCAATAACTAGCACGTGAAGATTGCCGCGCGAGCGGGCCGTGAACATGCACGCTCGGGCCGTGACTCACGGGCTTTTCGAGCGTTGTTCTCGGTCAACAGAGATGACAGAAACACGGAGGTGTCAACCAGCGCTCATTTCACAGTTCATTTTTCAAAAGCTTTTTTAATATGCCCGTGACATCCCCGAATCGTGACGAATGTTTTTAAAGCAAGGGCCGATGCATATCGGTAAATCTGTACAAAGGCCGAACGGTCTTCTTTACACACAGACATTGGTCGCTGCTTGTAACTTTGCTTGGGCAGCACTGGCGACTGCCACGCAGAATAGTCATACAGTGAAATGACAAAGCATATCATTATGATTCCGACAAAAGGTTGTGTTTATTCATAACACGGCGGATGCGAATGGTGGATGGGGAGGGGCCGAGTTGGGTGTTCAGGAGATGGCTGCTAAAACACTCCAGTTTGAAAAGCCGCATTTGTCCTTTATTGTTGGTCCAAACAGTACTGTAGAAACGCAAAATAGAGGCATGTATCCTTATAACTATCGCTGAATAATTACAAAGTGGAACATTCCAAATATAATATTTAATTATGAGCATGTACATATACTAGGCTCACGTAAACTCTCAAATACCACACACAAATAAATCACAAATCGCGCCACAAGCAAACATATGTACCATACAAAAACACCACAGTATCATATTTTCGAGCACCAATATGTATGGTGTGTAGCCTAATATAGCTTGGCATGAAATGCATTGACACCCCTATTTGGTAGATTATCTCGGTAAATACTTTATGTAATGACAAACAAAAACACTTCAATTTCTTATTGTGTACGATCTAACTATAGATGCAGTTTCGTAGCTCTATTCTGCGCCCTATTAATATTGTGACGTTTCTTATTGACACTATCGAATAAGAAACGTCAAAATATTAATAGGGCAACAAAATTGAGCTACGAAACCGCAACTAGGAATAAGCCTTTATACAGATGGGTCCGTTGGATTCAGGATTTGGGCTAGGAAAGAATTGTCTTGTGGTAGGGGAACATTTTGAAATAATATAATTCATGGGATGAAAATAGGTTGTTTTAATTCATACATGCATATTAAATTCGTTCAGCTATAATGCTATATGTATTCTTGGGGATAATGTTGAATATGCAATTGATGCATATTGCATGTACGTATACATATTCAAATAATTTTCTTCGAATTAACCTTTGCAACAAATACCACCATAATTATTATCCGAGAAATTGAATGGTATTCACTATCAAAGAAACCATAATGATATCGATATAGTACCCGGAGCTGAAGCCAGCTGTAGGTTGCTTTCTGCGATATATCCCAATACTGATATCTGATATGCAAGGAAGATAATCAGCTTAGTAAAACTTTTAGACCACCATGTTTTCTTGAGCACTGTAACTGGTCATTAATTCGACCCAAACGAAGCAGTAATTAGCGAGCCGCACGGCAGTCGCGAGCTTTTACCCAACACTGGGTTAGTGTGGTGAAAATGGTGGCCCGCAGACGGGCGAGCTTATTTATAAGGAAGTGACGACATGTGCGGTACCCGTATATAAAACCATTAAGGCAGTCACTTCAATGTCAGACGAAGAACCATTGTCATACATTTCCAACTGTTCTAGAATCCGAGGCAAATGCTAAATCTGGCAATGTTGACAATAGTAGCGTATGTCGTGGGATGATCTTCTTGACTTTGAGTTATTGTATATGTTGATAAAATATTCGGAATTATTCAATATTGGCTTAGGTATTGTTAGTTGTTGGCTATGTGTCTTTAATAATGACTTCTATTTTCGAATACACTTTGGCGGATGGATTTGTACGCAAGCCAATGTATCCAACCCGCATAGAACGTGTGACTACATACTGAAGAGTTATATTAGAGGGAGATAATTAGTTGGACGCGTGTTCGCTCTAGTATTTATGCATGTGCATCTGTCTTAGAGTAGTTTTTCCGCATAATGAGATTTTACAACAAAAACACACATACACACATTGTGGTCGAAAACAATTTTAACCTGAACGTCGGGGTTCAGTTTACAACGAAAACATCACACAGAAAAATATAATATTTAATACTTTATTAATCAATATAACATTATATATCAAATACAGTTAAACGTAGTAAAAGGAGAATTCATATTCGGCAAAATTACTGGTCAATATATATAGTTATTATGTAGTAGGATATATTTCTAAATGGTTCATTATTTATATTTAAATAGTCCACTAATCTACAATATGCTCGAGTATTTAATCATGATTTTGTTGCCCACCTATACCGCAATTTAGAAACGAACTAAGTTGCGAAACCGTACCCACTGAGCATATGGTTACAAAAAATAGATTGATGTTTGTCATAACAAATGCATTTAAATTTGGCTTGGTGACTACGCTCAGTAGCCTATACTGTAGGCCTACACAAAAAAATTCCGTCTAATAGCTGACATTTATCCATAATACATCATCATTAAATTTGTCTTATACAGAAAATATCTCCAATCTTTGTCGAGATACCAACTGCTATGTTTGTTTGCATGTCAATTATCCCTCCGCGTATAATTATCACCCGTTAATTATGGCTTTTCAATCGTTTGGGATTTGCTCTCTTTTCTTGTACCTTCCTGAACCTCGGACTAGTTGGCTGATTAAACAGAAAACGACAGATTTCCTACAAACAGATAAATTATTATGATAACCCTCAGTCTCCGCGAGCGCTGATTGGATGAGGACCAAAGGTCAGCGCGCACCGACCCCGGATGTGTTAGGTCACGTGTCAGGCCCATTGCTAACTAGTCGGGGCAAGAGCTTTTGGCCTCTGCAAATTGTAACATATGTTACTTTGACGAGACTATTTTTGACACGGAGCTTTATCTTCACAGCTGAGTGCATTGCACGCAATTGGGTGTTTTAGCAGTATTGATCTCCAATGCCACAAACATTTGGCACTTTATCGCAGAAAGTATTGATAAGAATTGGGATGTTGAACGGAGTGGATAGGTTTTATCTGTAATCAAAAAACGGTATTTTCAACGGGATGTTGAAATATATATACATGGATAAGATCGAGCATTCTTTCAACTCAAGATTCGTATAGCTTGTAACGTTATAACTTCACTAGTTAATGCCTTAGATTTTTTATTTTATATAGAACTTCAAACTTCTTTTTTTTTAAAAGTATTAAGCTTTGTTATTCTTTATTCTATATTAAGCATGATTGCGAATAACTATATTCTGTTTGGCGTAGTGACAACAGTTTTTAACGTGATACTGTGTTGACTATTAAAAGAAATTTGCCTTGTTAAAAAGAACTATAATATCTTTACTCATTTCCTAAGGCGTTAAAAGTAACAGAAGTCAAATTAAACACTACAACGATTGAGAAAAATTAGGATGTACCACTGCCCAGGTCGCGTGGCGATATTCCGACCCATCATCCATTCTGAGTCAAAATTACGTTGAATCAAAATAATTCGGTTCCGAAAGGATGTATAATCTATTTAACAGAAAACTCGGGAGAAGCACAGCACGTCTTGTTCTCCAAAAGCGTCTGAATACATCATCAAGTTTTGCACGTGCAGCGAGGTACCCTGATAAAGAAAGTAGTCCCTTTGCACGCGTCACCATTCGAACAATGTCGGTTTCTTAACATAAAACACAATGGCGCAATATGAATAGAAAGCCATGCGTCGGCTTCCACGAAGATGGAAATGAGTCTCAAAAATCGGCAACTGTAGTTCTTCCTCTAATTGATCCGCTAAAGGCGGTAAAAGAAGCACGTACACACAAAAAAAAAAGAATATCGTTCACTAACTATGTCCGACGCACGGCTCATTGGTGGGGGCTATGCATTGCTAACAAACAAGTTAAAGGGCAAGCCAATTGTTTGTGGCGGTCTCCTAACGCGTATTTATTAACGCTAACTCAAATTTATTGTTTCGGGGATACATTCATTAGTGGAGATATTTTTCTCGACCGAGCAGCCGAGAGGGCACGTCCCGCTCCCGGGCACAGTCGGCTCAGCGGTCAGAAATCATCGTATTTTCGTGTGGAGCCTCAGGTAAACCTCAAAACCTCAACTACTGAAATGTGGTCCCCGTTAAAGAATTATAGCCGTCCATTGTAAAGACAGGTGTTACAATTTAAACTCGTCTTAATATTAACGTTTACATTTAATATGTATACATGTACACCTTTGTGACACATTAAGTAATATCTCTCTCAGTTCAGGAGAGCTATGAACTGCAACTTTCAAAATTCATAACCTCCTGCAATTTATAAAACACCTTGCCGTAATTTGTAAAATATATATAGGCTAACCTCACTTAATTAACAGAACTGTACGAGTTCACCAAACGTCTAATCGTAATGTGTAAACCTAAGTACAAAGACACTATATTACTAACTAACAACAATATTTTCACATAAAAATGCAGCATTGGCTGTAAACTCAAAAACACGGATCTAACCCTCGAGCTGCTCGTAACGTTCGATCCACCCCCTACGGCTTAGGTCAGAAGTCAATTAGTGAAGCCATACTGAATAACAAGACCTCGTTACGGCCATATAGGCACCAATTAAGTCGAGCCACTAGTCCGGTGACCTGCCGTTTTAAATACGAATGCGCACCAAACTACTCGCGCTCCCATTTTTATCCGATCTCTTTTTCAGGGTTAGGGTTCATACTCGGGGGCAGGTGGCGGCTCGGGTCGGCGGTGGTCAACATAAGGGGTCTTTTGAACACCACACATCACACACGGATGCTGCTGGCTAGATTCTTGTTATAATAACAATAATAACAACAAAAGCGTTATCCACGTGTTTAGTTGTTCTGAAGCATAAGTTTAAGTAATAGGCGCGTATTACGGGTACTCGGACCACGTTGTGACCAGAAAGGAGCACGCCCATTGTGGCCGGTGACAATGGTAACAGGTTCAGGTGGGCTAATATGGTTAATTAAAGGATATTATCTTTGTCCCATTACATAGAATATAAGACCGGCGTTGTGCGTTGTGAACGACCTATAAGCCAACGAACTGTGTCGGAGAAGTGGGCCTGATGTCTACGGTGAAGACTCTGAATGGACAGATGGATGGTTCTGAATTGGGTGGCCGAGTTGTTCTTCAAAGCCAATTGAGATGGGCTTAGTATTGCATTTTAAAGTTACATTAAACTTTTAAATTACAAATAGTTAATGTTGCCTTATTTTATCAATAATATCGAGTTAAGACAAAATGAAAATAATACATCTACGGATGTCATGTATGCCACATCCGCTCCAACAGTGTAGATCGTCCTCCTATTTTCTCTCTCTCTCTCTCTCTCTCTCTCTCTCTCTTTCTCTCACATAATGTGTGTGTGGGTCTTGCTCTGTGCTTGTATCATATCTCTCTCTCCCCCTCTCTCTCTCCCTCCCTCTCTCTCTCTCTCTCTCTCTCTCTCTCTCCTTACCCCCAGGGTTGGTCAGCTGTATCCCTGGTCAGGAAAACAAAGTAATGATCAATTAGGTGCTGACCCAAAGTCCCTAAGGTTCATGTGGCTAGCGGTTACTAGCACGACCACGTTAAAAAATAGCAACAGGAACCGCGATGATAATGAATGTGCTATACAGTCGGATGACGAATCTCACAATATTATGGCGACAGGGAGAATATTGTTGAATGTATACATTTGAATGACGGTACATGTATATGCGTATCAGGGTATCAATGCATAGTTAAACGTCATACATTTTAAAACAAAACAGTTACTTGGTGGTCAATGTTATACCTTTGATACCGTAATCATTTCATTATGCATATACGTCATGGTATTACAACATGATTCAGTAGCCTTTGAAATAATTCAAAATTCCTCATGCTAACTTCAACAAAACACATACATGTAATATATGTTGCACACGACAAAAGTAGTAGCGTTAATATCTGGTTAATATCTGGAATATCATTTAAATATAGTAAATATCAAGGACAGTACAATCAATATTATGTGACCGAGCAAATGTTCCTACATTAAATTAATAATTTGCTGTCACTATGATAATTAATATAATATATAATATCACATATTTTTAATGAAAGTATAAATTCAAAATGTGTTGTTTAAAAAAATATTTCTTATTAAAAGTGCTTTTTTTTATTTGCATATTTTTGTATTAAATACTTTTCAGTCTTCCGGCTAAATATTCCTTCTAATGCATAATTTTCCTCCGACTTCCGAGCTCTCGGGATATGTCTGTTGTGTTTCAGATTTCACCCGTCAGACAATATCTGACTCGGCGATCGCCACTGGGATTCTATAGCTATTAGTCAGACGGGAAGTTCCGGAGTCTGAGAGGACCTCGTTCAAACTCCAGAACGCAGCCACGAGGAGCAATCAGAAGCACGAGGAAAAGCACAGATGGGGCCGATAAAACCGTAAGGCAGATGATTCCTACAGGGAGAGAACCGCAAGCAACGAAATTGTGTAACCGCGATCAGAAGAACAATGACTGAAAGAGATCCGAATAATTTAAGATGACTCGGCAATCATCGGTCACGCTCGGATAAACTCGGAACCTCCCGCCGAGTAAACATGTGGCTTTAACGAGACTTTGTTAAATTTATGGAAGAGTTAATCCTTGGTTTTCAACGTTTTATCGCTGGTTATAATCGACGGGGACGTCTAGCATATTATTTTAATTTTATTTTTTATCCATATTCTGACTTGATTAGTCATATTTTGATTAATTTGAGAAAGAATACTGATAATAAATTAGAAACAGGTTCTCAAATTAAATCTGTTGGTAGACTTGCAACGCACAAGTCAAACTCGTGTATAAAATGTGTCGTGCTTGATTAATAGTAATATCTTCGAATGCGTATTTTCGTTATTACCAGGTGTTTGTCTTCGTTTTATTATTCAATAGAATAGATGTGTGTAACAGATGGGCTGCTGATTTCGTTATTAAACTATGAAAGAAACAATTCTGGGTGAATTTGTGCGAGTGTGTACGTGAGTGCGTGTGTATGTGTGTGCGTGTGCGTGTGCATGTGTATATTCAACATAATGACACACATATACATATACCGTAGATGAATACTGAGCTTGCGTAGAATACTTGCATTAATTAGACCAAAGAATACTAATAGGTTTTACCAAAAACAGAAATTAATCTGGTTGAAATTTTAAATTTTCATGGAGTCATTAAAAGTAGTATGCTTTAATGACAATGCCATCTTTATTTGTAGCTGGTATAATACGTACACTAATTACTCTACGGACAATAAGCCAAACACGTGCGTCGAGGTAATATTAATGAAGGGTCCGCTTCGCATCAACGGACGCCGCAACTATTCTTTACCTTCTGGGAAAACTCGGCACAACGTGTCTGTCCACACCTTTCATCTGTAAGTCAATAAAAAGTTATCAACATCTAATTTTAATTATTTGATCTCAATTCATCGCGAGAGCAAGGTTACCCTTAAACCTCGCTTATGCTATTTTAAAAGTACGTCAATTATGAATTGGTACTCGCTTTGTAGTAGTCTCCAGGGACCGGAACTGATTCGACGAGATCCCTGTTACAATAATCATCGCGACCGCGGTCGTCACCTTAACTGTGGGTAATCTACAGTCATAGACGGTGTGTGCGTGCGCATGCACAGGTGTGCAAGCATAATGCATGGTCGTACAACATTAATTCACATGACTTAGAAATGTTGGGCGTAGCACGACACCATATCTTATACCTATTACCAAAATGTCCTCTATGGGTGTGTGTGTGTGTGTGTGTGCGTGCGCGCGCGCAATTTCTACTTTGACATGATTGTAAAACCAACTGTATCAATACCTTCTGTATACAACAGTTCGTTTTATATAAATGTGTACATAGTGTTTGCAAGCAACAAGTTAAGTAGAACGGGTTTTCCTTTCAGTGTATGAAGTGTCGTTTGTTTATACACTAGTGGCAAGTTCGGGCCCCTACGGGGTTAGTGACCATAATAGCACGTGTATTCCGTGGATTACACAATGCAACTTGGTCAGTAAGTATCAGCAAACTAAGGTTTGCAAACAACAACAAAGTAGAATGGATCCTTTTTCTTCAGTTGTATGAAGTGACGGTCGCACGTTATACCCGTAGTGGCAAACTCGAGCCTCAAGTATCCTACGGCGATTTTGAATTCTATCTCTTTTTTTATTTCAAGTCTAGAATGGGCTGCACGTTTTTCAATTAAGGAGGGTCCTATTTCGCGTTAATTAAATATACATCAAGTATTCCGCCATTTCCGCTTGACAAAACCAGAAACGAGACCACCTTTACAATCATAACTGGCATCAAGTGATTGACCGGCATTGACAAATAAACAGTGAATATGAGCATCGGTAAGCCAGGTTTTGGTCACGTGCTGATATAAACACTACGCTTTTTACCGAACTGAATAAATCGGTGTTTCCTTCAAATGGTCATCCAACAGTGTAATTTGCAATATTACAAACGTTGGTATATTGTTTAAGCATGTAAAAAATGTATCAGTTCTCGTTGTAGACGCGCATGTCCCCTCTGTGCCAACTGCACGAGTTGCACGACTTCCAGGCAACAGCTGCGCATCGTCCTCGGTAAGGACAGATGGTACTTCTAAAGACTCAACTCTGAATTCGCAATGATTCTTATACAGTACAAAAATGGACACACATAATTTTGACTGTAATGAGCATTTTCAATGCATTTTGTATTCATGAGTTGTTTGTTGTATGTGCAGATATAATATATTTATCTACCGACCACGTTCGTACGCTGTGACTCGTAGAGTATGTCTAAGGACATGGACCTATGTTTTGTAGGATGAAGATAATGTTACGCAGTCAACCACATCAACAATAGACCGAAAAGCGGTAGAGTATATCGGCCTACATCAAAGACTGCTGACATTAAACAAAAAACATCAACCGCGTCTTGCCTATACCTTTGAATTATTAGTTCAATAATACTGATTCATTCACGTAATTGTATAAATAGTCTCGAACCATCCACTGAAACGAATTGCCATTACCTACTTTTAACGTCACGGGCGAAATATTCACGCTGCGACATAAAGCACTCAATCATATCAATATCGCGTCAGAACGGTAACCTTCGTAAACATTGATGCCTGGCACGGGACGGGATTTGAGAGGGCATACCACAGATTTTTTTCCTTATCATTTATCATGTAAAATAGGGTACTTTGAGCGTCTGCTGATGGAAGACGTATGTATCAATCTGTAATAGGCTTATATCCCCTTGTACAGAAGGGCTCCCTGATGCATAAAAACAGATTTTAAAAAGGCATGTAGATCATGTCAGGAATTGATAAAATGCGATAAAAAACAGGGACTGTGTATCAACAAGAACTCACATTATAGAGGAACTACTTGGTCACCGTTGATAATGAGAAACTGTGATCTGCCCCTGATCCCGGGTCCTTTGGCTCCAAAGTCCAAACGTTCTACCATTGCGCTACCACCCGCCCCTCAATCGTACATACTTCGCGACACCTCGGATCGGAGATATGTATCTGAGGATGTCGTAGAGTCGATCCAAATTCGTCTCCCTGTGTGAGCGTACAGTGTACCCATACCATTCATTCAGACAACATATAATACTAGACTAAACGTAACCACTATCTAAAATTACACTTTCTATATTAGAGGGTTCATCGGATATTGCGCGGACCTAGATTCCAGACGAAAACATAGCGACGGTCACTTCGAGTCTCGGATGAAATTCGGATGTCATGACACCGTCAATGGCACCTATACCTTCCACGATATCTTATAGCCACGAGATCGGTGAACCAGATAACTTGACTCGCATCCCGATCAGACCCAGTAGTCAGCGAATGACCCCTCACTATTGTTGAGCCCGGTGACGGTTAATTATGTAGTTTATCAAATTAATTTGCCTGTTTCTCACGAGATCTGCCTTTTGTCTTTTTCGCCATGCACTTGGATCCAATCCATCTGACTCTGTACATCGTCTCTTGTCGGCCCGTCATTTCTGCAACAAAACGAAAAGGACTTTCAAATCTCAGAGCTGATTACTAAGGTTCCAACAAATACGGTGCCGCGGTGCTTTCAATGCGGAAGAACGAAGAAAGTTTCATACAAGGAGCGCACATCTGTCATCCCCTCTTTCTCTAACATACTTAAAACCCGCACAGTTTTCATCAGCCTATGCCTCTAAGTCTTCTAATTAGTATGCAGGTTATTAAGTGTGGAGAATAATATCTGTGGATTTCACATGTGGCAAAAAGATATAATTTCTCGCAGTTCAATTACAATGTATTAAGCACATACACAAAAAGAAGATTCGTGTGGTTATATTTATTATATTTACTGCATAGGTCATAGGTTAATTAATTAATTGAAAATAGGTTTGCGTTCTGAATGACATACTTAGTATGACACGTTGCTATATCTTCATATTTAATTACAGAAGGCCAGAAATATGTTAATATCACACACAATATTACATGTAGGACATGTCATTTTACACAGATCCATTCACCAGGTGGCCAAGGTGTGGCACACAAAATCTTTCATGAATATGGGAAATAGTTTTTGTGTTAGGGGTGGCCGAAAGTAGCATCATGTAAGATCGCGAGTGATAAAATTCCAACTTTGGCACTTTCTATATAATGTAATAAGTCATCTACATATTTCTGGACTATAAGTGCCTGTGAATTCATCCTGAAAACTTCAGACCTCTATCTGTTGTTGTTCAAAAGTTATGGAAGGTTAAAGTTGGACGAAAATACTAACTGTTCGTTTTGGCCGCATTTTTAGGGTCACCCCCCACCTTCTTCATCGGGTCATAACTTCGGAAGTATTGATAAGTAAGCCTTGAAATTTTGAATTTTCCCATCATATATAATTTACTTTCAGTGTGCAAAAAATCTGAAAAATCTGAGGGGGTCAGGTGGGGACCACTGGTTGAATTAACATGGATGACCCATGTATTGTTGTATGTTCTTTATGTCAGGAACTGCGACTAATGAGAAAAACACTTCTGTCTGTCTACTGCGATATTCACGCCAATATTGAAAACATCGAATACTTTTACATTTAACTCATATACATGTATTTTCTAAAATACGGATCCTATTGTTATGAAACTCCATATAGAATATTTCAAGATTATATGTATTTTATTGATTATATAATTATATGAATGAATCACTGGAAACATATACTGTATCACCAAACCAAACCTTAATAATGCAAAAGACCACATCAATAGTCTTTTAGCATGGGATTGTTCGGCAGGCCAATATAATTTCTCATGGGTTTTGGACAACCACATGCAAAGGCGAACGCTTAATTAGAGCTTTCTACGACGACACTAGTGGGAGGTATGTGGGGATGGACGATGATCTATAAGTTAGTGATTAAAGGTGAAGCATCACGAAGTAGTTCTTTGAAGTAATTAATCCCTGTGTAGATTCTATTAACTGTACTAGTCATCCTCAAGAGACTCAATGAATATATTTGACCGAGAATATACTTGACCCGCTGGGCCCCGTTGTTCACAACAGTTGTATAAGATACAATTGATTGTAAGACAACTTTTAGGGGCCGGCTATAAATGTAAGTCTGTTTGCTTGAACCACTTATATCGTTATAATAATTTTAGCTAACCATATTCTCAAGTATTGTAACGATAAAAGTGTTTCATGCAATGTATTTACACTTGTAGTGGGTCCCTAAAACTGGACGTAAATCAACTGTAGCTACAAATGTCCAGTTGCAATACGCTCTTGTAGCGCTACAATAGTTGTAAGTCCAATTGTAGAGTCTTCTTGTGTGCTATCTGAATAAGACAGCGATAGAACTATAGTAACGGCAGTTGTAAGTCCTTACAACTATTGTAGCCTACAAGAGCGTCGTGCAAGTGGACCCTGAGCAACGCTGAAGGACAGACCGATTTCGCATGAATGCATTTTAGGGGTATAGGCCTATATATTATCATCCTTTGAACTCCATGGTCATTTCCTACGTAATATCGTTTGGATGTTGAACAGGCAATGTATGTGTTGAAAGACAGAACAGTGACTTAAATATGCAACTACCCAACAGACGTCAACAGTCATACGACATCATCTCAGTCATTTAATTTTTCCTTTCTTGCCTACAGATGTTTCCCTTGGAGTGTGTCATCTTTGCACGAGTGTAAAAACAGCACATACACACAGCTTTAATTAATGGATATTTTACAACAGATGTGAGATTAAACGATGCTAAATGAGTGTGATGATTAGCTAAAATAACTTTAAATTGTGTTGCCTGTCAGCACTTGTCACCATCTTTTAGATCCGGGCTCTTGAAGCGGACTCCCAAACTTTAAGTGTGATAACAGGTTCGCGTTTTGAACCTGTCTGTCTTTAGTCGAGATAATTTCTAAAAGCATTATCTCTCATTTTCGCGCAATTCAACCTAGAATTGGGTTTCTGATTTTTGTTTTTAAAAAAATACGAAAGCTAATTTGATTATAAAATGAATGGAAACTGAAATATCAGTTTGTTTCTCCATATTCTTTAAATGGGGTGCATATTAAACACAAATATTTTATATGAGATGAAAATGATTCTGACGTAATATAAATATTCATTCAATTTTTATTCTGCTTTATCTCATATAAAACATTTGTGTTTAAAATGGACGTCATTTAATGAAATGAGAGATTATTTGATATAAACTCTAATACGAGTATCCATTGTAAACGAGTAGGCATAAACAAGCTATAGGTAAAACCTGTAATTAAGCTGTTCAAAATATGTACATGTATAACGTTATAGGAGAGTTAAATCTTCAATTTATTAAAGTTCTAAATATTAAATTCTAAATACATTCGTTGAGGGTTTAATTTGCAGCATTTGAATTTTATGTGCTCACATTCTCCCAAGACGCCTCGACAGATGGGATTTTATCGTCTGCTGTCCCTGACCAACTTCTACTTTCCCGCGCTCCCGTGGTCGAAACCCGCGAAAATTCCGCGAAGGCGCGAACGTGGACGCCTAGACGTCTGCCTAAGCATATTCCGATTTGTGTAAATGAACAAATCGCAGATGTCTCCAAAAAGCATATGTCAATTGCAACTTCGCTGATGGATTAACTTATATGTCGAATCGTGAGTTTGACGTACGGTGGCGTGAAAACATCGGCACAGAAGTCTGCTGGTCACACGTTTCACGATTTCGAGCAGTTCGTTTTGATATAAATAACGTAGGAATTAAGGTGCAGCAAAGAAGAATTCAAACAGTATTTAATTAACTAAGGGGAGTGAACTTCCTCCTATAACTGACTGTCAATGATCTGGAAGAGTTGTGTGCGTGACCGTATAAAGTTACAGAATTTGAATACTCAAAGTTTATATCACTATATATACCAACATTTCTTTCATTTGCAAGCTTGGTCAACGATCTTAATTACAATTGTCCAGAATAATAGTCCAGATTAACAACTGGTCAGAACATGAATGATATATTTCCATATTATATTAGCACGTTTTCACATTTTAATCTCATCAACCAGATATTTAAGCATACGATCCGTATAAATGGCGTATTAAGATATTATCTGGAGTTTAGTCAACCCAAGACCTAGTACTCGTGTTCGGCTATCACCGGAACTTGGAAGATTCTCGGAAATTGATGGAAATTCTAACAATAGACCTGATCTACTTACGATCCCAATTAGTCCAAATGGTTCCACACGCCGCGTGGATGTTGTTTCTTTCTCACATTGCATCTATTGGGATATTTACAAAAGTATTCTGGTAGGGCAGCATTTCTGTGTACATTTAATGATGGACAGAACAATAAAAAGTGTAATTCATCGCAAACAGCATTGTTGCAAAAGGTA
>JAUTBT010027686.1:0-17500 GCA_032361225.1 Lepetodrilus schrolli
CTGCAACATTCAGCGCTACGGATGTTGCGGGTTTCCTCCTGCCCTAAACTGACATGTCGTGATATAAGTGAAAGAATATTGAAAGCGACTTAAAACCCCAATCGAAAAAAATAAATAAAATAATTTTAAAAAATAATTCATTATATAGTAAAAATATACACATGCAAATTGATACGATAGACAAAGTGCAGAACGCGCGCCAAATTAATTCCGTGCACTGAACGTGCCTATATCCAACCCTATTAACTGACCCACTCCTTTCTCGAAAGCACCCTGTCCCCACCGGCATGTCCCCCTGTACCCCAGGTCCCCAAATGACCCCCATTGTCTTGTTAGACAGGTGCGTTAGTGTACCAGGGAACTTGGAATCCGATCAGCCGGAGGTCGAGACAATGTCCAACCCTCATTGAAACATGCACGATAAAGCATATTCAGATATATATAGTTCACTGCTTCATGCTTGACATTCCGCGCGCACAGACAATTCCACCATCGGATTCTATGGAAGAGGATACTTCAGAAGAAGACGTCTAGTAATTGCCTTGATTAACACGGGATGCACGTGAAAGAGCGCAATTGAAAGAAGCAGGAAAGGCGACTCCGATCGTGTGTATTTTACAGCATAAAGAAGGTTATTGATTGACATGTGAACTATAAACCTGGTAAACATTTCATTATCTGTTTAGTGTCATGCTTGATTATTTTTGACATGGAATTATTATAAGGTTCAATACTAATTTTCTTGTTTACATGGTAGTTTGGTGGTTTTTTCTCTCCATTTTACAGGAGTCCATTTCCGGTGTATTCATCAATGGTAAGCATTTCAAATTTGAAAGAAAATACACGTGAATATAAAATAATAATAACAGACAGCATTTTATATTGCGCCCTATATAGTTTTGTAAAAAAGACAACCTTTAATAATATTGCGCCGTTTGCATGTTAAGAAATATGATAAAAACAATATTGAATCTATTTGTACATGATTATGCGACATGCATGGTGAAAGGTTAAAGGATTATCATTATTAAAAATAAACTTTATAATTAAATCTTTAAGTCAATGCAAAACGCTATTATTACTCTCCGCTGGACAATGTATACATTTATTTGTAATAAAGTGTCACCGTATTGTCAAATTATACCACGAAACTAAATTACTTTACTTCTCTTCTTTGACTCCAGATAAGTCAGCATACATATACCAGACTAATTTTCTTGTCAAATTCAGATACTAAAAACTGATGAATCAGCAAAAACAAATGTTGGTTTTCATCGCCGTAATTAAAACACGAGCAGCATAACTTGAGCCCGGTCAGGGAAAAGTAATACCACGGGGCAAAGTGTAACATCGATATCAGTGAGATAAAAATCGAAGTATTTCCAGATGGAAGAGATACCGGCAAACTGTTGAGAACTTCCCTGTGTGTTACTCAAAACACGCAGAAGCAATCAGAAACCCGAATGACATTGAAGTAAAGGAAAGCTGTGCATTGTAGATGTGAAGGGAGGTAACTGGTGTGCAAATGCGTGAAATGTGTGTATGGACATTTCATCTCTGTATCTATCACATAGCCGGACATTCTATGTGTTAAGCTATTAAGCATGTATTATGTGGTGCCATCTGCATTCGTCAAAGGGAGACAATCATAATTATTCTCGGCAGCAGCTGCTGTTGTTTCGTGACAAAACTATGGCTCTTGAACATACAGTGATAAAATGCTGTTGTCGAATACTTGTATTCCTACCAGCGACTTGATAAGAACTACATGACTTGTTATCACTATTAATGTGCGTATTTATATCGCGTAAAATTCATGCTCGAAAGCTGCTCATAACGATACATTATTACCACGGTCAATGGACCAATATACACTTATTTCCCATTCTCCTCCCTGGGGAGTATACAACCCAAGCTGCCCGTTATGACGCTAGAAAAGATTCATTACTCCATCTCATTCTACATGGTACCCATGCACAGTGCTACACGATGGCATGAACTAGACTCGAACCCGCGGGACCTCGGGTTATGAGGCAGACTTGCTACCTGTAGACCACCGCGCTTTACTGTATTGAACTTACAATACAATTTAAGCAATTGGATTGACCAGTATAAGCGAATATGAACGACGGCGTGGAGGCAATTTTACCAAATGCAGAAAATATAACTTCAAACAAAAAATAAACACAACGAAAACGTAGACGGAGATTTAAATACTTTTTACATTCACCAATTCATCATTACATATTTAACTGTAGGAATGAAAACACTACTGTATACGTGATTTCGGTTAGTTATTATCAAAGAGCTAATTGTATACTCATTTAGATTCAACCTTGATAATTTAAACATATTTCATGAATAGATCGGTTTAACATTTAAAGAAAACTCGTTAAAACCAGCACATACGGAAAAGTGAAACATTACTGTGTTAAAATGCTTCTAATGCACATTCATATTTTAAAAGCCATATGTACATGTGGCATAATTTAAGGTAGATTCCCATGAATAATTCCTTCAAATTGTGACAGAGAAGCTAATATAAGTAGATACGTAGTACCAATGTCAATATCCCCTCTTTAAAACAGCTTTCTCCGTCACTAACAACGCATTAAGATGCATTAATTATTCAGTTTCTATATTAACGGAATGTTTGCCGAAGGAATGGAACAGTTATTAAAGAGTCTGTATGATGTATGCGATAGCAGCTATAGTCAATATTCTTTCACTTATATCACGGCTAAGTTTAGGACAGGAGGCTGGTACTGACAGACCAAGGATGATAACTGCGGGGCTCCCGAAACGGGATTTGGATCCGGGACCTTTGGCTCCGAAGTCCAATTTTACTGAGCTACCGTATGCTTGAAAAGTACATTGTCAGTTTGAACTTACCATACCGATGACTTAATGCACGGAAGTGTGGACACAAGTACAGACACACAGACATACACAAATACACACACACACACACACACATCTCTCTCTCTCGCTCTCTCTCTCTCTGCTCTCTCTCTCTCGCTCTCTCTCTCTCTCTCTCGCTCTCTCTCTCTCTCTCTCACACACACGCGCGCGCGCCACTAATGACACCTACTGTGAGAGTTTCATGTTAATTGTTTTCACATAAATGAAGAGAATCTGATTTTAGTAGAAGTATTTATCTCACCAGATAGCCATCATTAGTGTAAATGCTATTAAAGGTCATAGATCCGTTTGGCCGGTTTCATATAGCATTTGCAGAAATCATTCTAAATGTACAAGCTAATTGCCGTCAACTCAATAACATGTTTAATGTTTATGACATACCGTGGACTTATAAAAATAGTTAAATGTTCCTTTAATTGTCATTTCTTATTGGATTATGTTGTTCTGACGTGTGCCGCTTTAGAAGATAACCATTTGCTAATGTGGTATCGATATATAGAGGTATTCTTAAATTATCTCAAGTTACAAAACAATACTTTCAACAATCTAGTGCATTTATAGTCTTTCATGTTGAATATAAATATGTTACTGTCAAATGTCATTGAAATGCATGAAGCGTTATTTGCCATTATTAGTATAACAATTACTAATCTTTTAAATAATATATCTGCCATAATATCTTTTATATATATTCATAAATAAATCATGTTGGTTTCGAAACGATTTAGCATCCGAAAGCAAAGACGTACACAGTCTAATATATATTTAATAGTCAGTATTAAAATATTAGCATCGCTAATTATTTTATTACTGTAAATCTAAGCAGATAAAAGCCTCGGCGAGGATTTGAAAAGATCGCGGTTATAACTCGGCAGATGGCAGTGGTTTTTGTGCGGGGCTCGCTCCAACCATAATTTTAATAAACCAACCGCGACGAACGTGAAGTATAGTACAGCGGGGTATGTGTGCATTCAAATATCGCGAGATCTCGAATCGGACGAGTCGTCTCACGGTATTTGGTCAGCCGGGCGACAGATGGGGAGCAGACGTTATTAAACGTTGGCTTGACTAGTATAGGACGGTTTACCTGGCGGCGGGATATATACCGTTAATCACGGGGCTCGATGTCATTTCTTAGTTGACCCCGTCCGTGTCTGGCTGAGGTGGTTTTATCGCCGTGGAGCTTAGCGAAGTATTACGAGTAGAATATATTTACATCTATAATTTGCTATGCGCGCGATGGTTTCTGGCGAGATTTTAAGATAATGTGAAATATACATGTACACGTAGGCCATGGTGTGGAAGGGTAAACAGTCATATAAGCCTACTCAGTGGACATTGTGTACATTAAAAAAATGTCAGATTACACGCTCTCACGTCGCAGGATTCATATACGAAAGCGTGAGTATCAGAATATCAGTAGTATAGGCTATACTTAATAATATTATATTGAAACAAAAACTATCAAAATTTAAATTGTCGAAAATTTGAGAACAAAATATCGTTATTCAATTTAAAGATAGTTTAGTGTCAGAATAGTGGGTGTTTTTGTATCAATTTGGTGACACGAGACTAGATTTTCTCATAAAGAGACGTGTTCATTAAGAGCAGCTAATTGGACACTTACTAACTACATCTTGTTATTTTCACAAAATTATTAATACGAACTTGTACAATCTGAAATTATACATAGAGTAAAAAGAAATAATAAAATGTTTTCCATAAAAATAAAAGGTCTAATTATTTACACAAAATAATAATCTATTAGTAGAATAATTTTCTAATATTTGGAATCAAAGAAAGCCGGGGTTGACGGATGATTTGTGTTACTCATCCCATTCACTGTTAGCCATATTTGGTTAGGCTGGAAAATTAATTATCTCCAATGACACATCACGCCAATTAACGCGAGAGCAGATTTCGAGCGTTATGAATTATGCAGATGATGACAATTGTCTGCGCACACGTCATCCCTAGTCACATGCCGACGTCGACCCGAACACGTCACCCACATTGCGTCATCATGCACGTGGCCAGTAACGATGACTCGCGCGCGTTCCGATGCTGGCATACCGCAACAATTACCTGGAGGAATGTCTTCATTGTGCTGTGTGAGTCATGTCATGTCTCGTATTCTCGAGTTGTGTTCTTTGTTGTAATTATGAGAAAACAAGCATATAGAACAGTTAGAATTAAAGATCGAACTAAGAGATTTATATGGGGATTTGTGAACAAAGCTCAGTTGAACATGAACTCGTACTTAAAATGAAATAGTTTTGTAATTTCTGGGTCCGATTTGCAGTTTTTAAACAAAATGTCACGTGTTGCAAATATTATATTGAAATTTGTTTCTTCATTTAATCGTCATCGTAAACGAAAACATACACTCATATTATGACAACGTGGATACTATTTTTTAATCATATTATCTGAAGGTTACTTTTGAGTGTTTGAATTGTTTATTTTGCAAATATAACAAATATTACATCGCTAATGATTCTAAACTATAATGTCTACGCCAAAACTTTATCATTATATTATTTCAAGGAACATTCTGTCATACTATAAAAACACAGATAAATTATCCACACAAATATAGTGACTTACTACCAGTACATCTCTGTATTTATAAATAAGAACAAATCAAGAGTCGTTGACAAAATAAATCTCATTCTCTCTTTCCGAGTTAATTACAAGGTGTCATCTTATTGAAAATACTATACACGTCTCTCGGACCATTACCGTAAATGATGTCTAAGCAAAATGTCTGTGATATGCATGTTACTGTAACCTGATCATGGAAGAATACGAATATAATTGCCTAATTCCGCTGATTCCATAGTTTACCATTATCAATCCCCACGTGGAATCCTCCCATCGTTGATCACGTGATGTCACTGACATTTGTCAGATCCCGGAGGCGACATTGTTTTCGATGACGTCATTACGTAAAGATTTACCCCCCTTGGCGCGGAGAGCAGCACTTATTACTGACACGTGACTTGGAAGACACGCGAGATTACACGGTATTATCTAACATAGTAGCCTCGAGTCACAATGAAATATTTCAGCACGTGGTGCAATGTCACCATCGTAGACCGTTTATTAAAAACACAAGCCTGTATCAAGCTTGCCAAAATGGAAAATAAAGGAAATTTTAAAGTATATATATATATATATAAAAGCAGTTGCGAGTGCTTGCAGAAATTCTGTGCTTTAATTTATAGTAATTTAAGCAAAGTTTTTGGTTAAACAATATCTTTATTTGATATTGGACAAAACATGTAGGCGTTCCCTTAAATTAATTTTAATATAATATTTTAAAGAAAATGTAAATACTTTACAAACAGTGTGCTCACTGAGTTATAACAACGTGTGTATCCACATGAAGCTCAGCTAGGAAATACAAAAGAACAAATTGATAATCAGAAAATACATCGTCATAGGACGCCAGCATAGTTTAAGTCTTTGGGAATGTGCGCAGTGCGAACAGCAATACTATGGTAGGTGTCCGATCAGGACACCCGATGTGAAAGTATCCTGCCAGGATCCTGTTAGGATTCTATTAGGATACAGGACACCTAACTTTGTATTTTGCTGTTCTTCTTCTTCTTCAAGTTTTGTGTTTTTCCGGTCGCCTTCCAACTTTGTTGATTTCGGCAGACCGGACCCTCCTTGGGTCGCATGTGTATTTTGCTGTGTACAATGGTACCTTTTATAGTTCTGTTTGGCAATGAGTACGTATACAGAATACAATGCTCATTATTTCTCAAATTAAATCTACACAGACACGGCAGCAACGAGACAATTCCGGTCCCTGTAGTTTTATCAGGTAATCATTTAATTAAGTCTCTCCATCAGTTACGTGAAACTGAATATCCCAAACGCTAGCTCTACCACATCTACTGTTATAGAACAGGAAATCATATTCCGATAATTCTGATATTTGATCGAATTTGCCGCGTATAGACACATTAGTGGTAGTTGTATTACATCGAAATGCATTAATCTACGGCGAGATTAAGATGTGGTTATGGTAATGTAATTGCCCGTGTTTTCTATACAGAAGACAAATCACGTGGCGTCATTACCCGCACTTGTTCTGTTGATATCTGATACCAAGGTACCGATACCGCGAGCGAATTAACTAAGGAGGGTGATTTGATAACAAATAATTTCTTTGTCTTTAATATTTATCCAGTATCCATGTCTGCTTAAACTGAAATGAAAGCGCACAGAATTAAATTTAAACAATCTGTTGGATTTTCTTTAAAGATGTAAATTCAGACAAGCTAGTTAGATATCAAAGCTGAATTTCAAAATAAAGCAGTATGATGTCTTAAGAAGAAAACAAACAGTTTTCAGAAGGAGCCATGCGCAATGAAATATTCTCGGATTATAATTTAAATTTGATTATGAATAATCCAAAATACGTGACACAATGAATTATCCAAGGCTCACTTCTAATCGCAAGGAATCGTTTGAAAGTTAAAAAATTCGATACTTAAACAATAGCATTGAAATCTGCCATCGGTATTCTCGGGTGTTAAGCTCGGAAATGAGATCTTGCTTTGTTGATTGTGTCAATACAACATTAACACTCTCGGTAGAAGCGAGTAAGCCGCTGGAATATGAATCTGGAATCCAAACCGTCTTTCAAACCATGGTTCTGAATAAGACGAGTAACGTTACTCTCTAGAGAAGGGCTTGCTTCAGTCATTGTGCTAAAGTTAGACACGTGCCGTATAGTAAGGATCACGGACAATGACTACCCGGGTACTGCACGCGACTAGGGGGTGGGACTGGAGAGGGGGTGGAGGAGAGGGGGTGGGGGTGAGGGGTGTGGTACGAAGGGGGAGGTGTGCCCGTGTGTATGCAGGTGCTACGACTACCCTCGCGTGACCATTGTGTGTCGGGATTTTTGTTTGTCTCTGGGTTAAATGGCAATGCATATTTAATCCAAGTTAATCTGTTCGTGCTGCCGATTTTACGCATGTTGATTAATACTAAGCTGTTGATGTGTGGCCATATCCTAGGAGACATTCTAAGCGACGATAACGTTTTAGGAAGCACAACTATCGAAAACCCTATTTACAGAAATACAAAACCAAAAAGCAACATAAAATTTACATTTCTACAATATTGAGCGAACCGCGATTCCCAGCAACACTTCATACACCTCGGAAAGTGTGGGCATAACTCTTTAAAATATCCTAATTTCTGATACCTCCAGGATCCTGGTAGGACACCCATGGATCGGGTGTTCTGAATGTTTCCTGTACAGGACACCCAACTATGTCAATGAGGCGATGTTTGAAAGATGGGTATCCTAAACATGAAACCTCAAGGACACCCGATGCTTAGGTGTCCTACAAGAATACTGGAGGAGTATATACACAAAACGATCTGCGACATTCTTCACATATACTCTTCCCGTCAGCAGGTACATACACAGTAATATCACACCATCACATCATCTAAAACACAGTGCCAGTGTTTCCATACACTACTAATACGCTACTACTAATAAGAACAGTCATTGCATTTTGGTCTTTAGGTCTTGAAACTTGATATGTTCAAAGCATCTAAAACTGGTTCCATGTGTTGGACGAGCTGAGCCTAATCTTCCTGTCAATTAGCCTACTGTTTTGTCAATAGACAGAAGCTCGTCCTATCTTTACAAATCAACACATCGTATACATCCCGTATATTCTCCCGGATCCGTGTTAAATTGGGTCTTAACTGAAACCGGTTAGTACAAATCCACCGGCTTAAATTACATACAAACTGGTTTCTTGTATTGGACACGCCGATCTTGACCTTACCAATTAACCAACTGTTTTGTCAGTAGACGGAATCCCGTTCTTTCTTTATCACTTTATAAGTCGTATGCCCGTAGTCCTCCCGATCTGCGATAAGCCTAATCTTAGCTCCAAATGGTTCGTACACATCCAGTAATGGACTGGTGTACATGCTCACCCAATCTTTGACCTGACGAATGGACAGGACACCCGGAAATCTGACACCCATAGACAGGTGTCCGCGCATTGATTATTATTTTTTTCCCCACAGAGTGGTGATTCGACTAATTGTCCGTGCGACTCGTCAACTCTGTCTAGATATAGTTACATGTTTATACACAATGGGTAATGGCGGAGTTGCCGCTCTAACGCAGTTAATTCCATCGTAATTACTATCCACGAGTCGGTACAGCACACACAGATATTTTTCCCAGGAGATCAACATGCTAAGACGGGGCATCATTAAAGCGCCTTGTAATTCATACCGCTACTCGTAACGTCAACAATGCATCGCTTTACCTTTCCTGAAATGACAGCTATGTTCTTAAGATTAATCATGTCAACCATCGCATTACATGTGTCTCTTGTTTGTGTGTGTTTTTTCTAACCATATTAATGGGATTTGTTAAATCCCCAATACGTATCATTATCCTAATGTTTTTGTACATGCGAGTCTGTTAATGTCTTTTCAGCAGTCATTTTAGTAGTGGCATAATTATATCGTGTCTAGTCAAACTGATAACAAACACCATTCATCATGAAACTTTTCTAGGGATGTTGCATATTAATTGTTTGTTGCAAATCCCGTATCCTAAGAACTGTGATTTATACATTATCCAACTTTCTTATAAACTTTCTGTACTTCCGCTTTTGAAGTTTTCGCGTCTTTAGGTATCCAAGGACACATGATCTGAATTTACATCGAAGGACAATGTAATAAGAATATAAAACGTTTTAATAAGTCTTGAGCCTTTGACAATGCAGGTGTCATGTTGTTGTGTTTTTTTCTCTCGCTCAATTAATTAAATATAATTCTGAATAACATTTAAATGATATGATCAATGTTAAAAACACATGATATTTTTCAAAATCCGTGTAGCATATTAATATTATTGGTAATGTAATGCGAAATCAACATGCTCGCAACATTTATGTAGCATCATGGATGCTCAAGATACTTTGCAAACATTGTATTACAATGCAAAATTAGTGTTCAAATATTTAATAGTCTCCACTCACATCATTCAGTTTTCAACCCAATAAAAGAAAACTAAGTTTTCAAGAGGGACGTACAAACCTTACTTTCAACTTCAGGACATTCAGAAAAGATTACATTTTCTACGAGTACGTATACGTTGTCAACGATTTGGAATTATTTCACGAAACTCTCGCATCCTTTATGAGACCATAATTCTATCGTAAGTGGTTCCGATCGCTATAATAAGTGCGAGACCACTTACGAAGTAGTTATGGTCTCGTAGTTGATAGGACTTTCGTGAAATGGTTCTCATGAGCTGCTGTTTAGCATAGAAAACAGGGTACGTACCCGCCGTCAAGTCTCGGGGGGTATTGACGTAGATGTTTACATTCTGATTTACGGAATCAAGGATATGCCAAAATCCTTTTGGTTATGATGACATCAGGAAGTGTTAGTTAGGGAAATCGTACGAATATCTGTGCACAAACAATGTCCACGTTTAATCACACGGCCAACTGTGATCCATCGTTATCGCGAGAATCAATAGTTCTGACAAACACCTTCATCCATCGGAAAAAATTAGCCTCGGGCCATGAAAGATTATTATGACATAAAAGTACGATTAATTTCCAACTGCTATCGCACTGATAGTTCTCTCTTTGTCTACTATCTGCACGTGAGGGTTTCATTAGATGTCCCGGCGCTCTCGAGTCACGTGACACCCAGCTGCCGCTATCGGACAAAGCCGTTTTGGATTCAACACGTTCGGACAGGCATCAATGAATCAGGAAAAAATTGTCAAAAGTGATAAAAACTGAACAGTACAAGACTAAGATCGATACACGTCATCATGGATTGTGGGAAGATGCGGGTGGGTGGATTTTAAGGAGACACCGGGGACAAGCAAGGAAGGATTTAACGAGCTGAGTAATATAGGCAATAAACCAAGTCCTGCCAAACTAACCATCGTAATTAGTGATCGGTTGTGTGTACAATTTGTACGCTGTCTTGCCAATGAATTCGAGTTTATGAAATACTGCATTGCTACAAAGTATCAAGACAAACGTTAGTTTTCTGAATTCCAAGTAATTGTATCAAAGAGAACTGTCATTTTACCCGCATTTTTCATTTTGATTGAAACTGGAATAATGTGTACAAATGATTAAGTATTAACAAAAATATGCAGGTTGGTTGACCCAACTCAAAGTTCTAATATTACTACCCTATTATAGTACATACACCTATGGCACGACCCTCAGAACACTCGTATATGTCTGTATTCTGTAACATAACATTCTGTCAACAAATAGATAGGCTAAGCGCAAACGTACATATATTTCAATAATACTGAACTCTTTCATTTGAAATTTAAACTAATGGGCATTTCCGATCCAAAAGATATGTTATTAAGTAGTACTAATTGTCTACCGAAATATATGGTATCTGTTGTATCTTGCATTTTACAGGGCGAGCATTAAACGCAGTTGTGTAGCGTTTCATTAAACCAGAATTGTAGGTAACTTGGCGAACATTCTCTCCTCCCTGGATTTAGTTAATGCGCATACGTATTGTGATGGCATTAATATAAAAAGAATACATTACAGCATAAGAACAGATAAATACTAGTATGGAGACATGAATACTTGACTTGAGTTGAAGGTCGTATGTACGATTACTTTATTGGAGTTGGTCGTATGCATGACTGCTTGATTTCAATTGATCGTATACACGATTGCTTTATTTGAGTTGATGGTCCTATATACGATTGCTTTATTTGAGTTGAGGTCGTATGAACGATTGCTTTCTTGGAATTGATCGTATGCATGATTGCATGATTAAAGTTGCCAGTGAGCATGATTGCTTGATTTTAGTTGAAGGTCGTATGCACGATTGCTTGATTTGAGTTGAATGTAGTGTGTATGATTGCTTGTTGGGAGTTTAAGGGCGCGTGCATGATTGCTTGATTTGAGTTGGTCGTCACACGAAGGTTCGAGTTTACAACGAATGTAATATATATTTTTATGTCCGTTGCATCATTACCGCGAGGTTGTGACTGGAAGTGTTGAACGTCAGTAATCTCTATGTACACGTGATGATCGAAGCAGGTCATGTACATATTTCATTTGAGAACAAGGAAGAAACAAATTTAGATTTAAGTTCACAATATTTATTAAGATCAACCATACCATAAAATATACATACAATATCAATATATAACCTGTTTATAATGGACAATTCCGACACATTATTGCCTCATAAGAGTAATATTTGTAAAAATAGAATACTTCTCATAATTTTATGTAATATGATAATACAATAAGGCATTCATTTGACATTAATAAGTATCTCATCTTTTTATATAATAATAATACATTAAGGCATTCGATATTAATAAGTATCTCATGGCTTTTTATGTAATATGATAATACAATAAGGCATCGATTAGACATTAATCAGTATATCATTGATTAGACATTAATAAGTATATCATCGATTTGCGTAATATGACAATACAATAAGGCTTTGCTTTGATAAGTATCTGATATATAAGCACATGTTAGACCAAGTTGAATCACTGAATGCTAAGGCATACACTTAGGCACGTTTCACCGCAGGCACTAGACGCAATTGCAAATACTGTACATTGCATCAATCATATAAATATGTATTTATAGCATACGTATATACCTCTTGAAATTAGATATAAATAAATAGGATTCTATGATGTAAATAGATTTCTGCATGTAAATCGTTAATCTGTTGGCAACGACTCTGAACTATTGCACTGGTTTAAGGAGAAAACTCGGTGATTGCACATATTAAGAGTAAAAATTAAATAAGAGTAGACATAATCTATTAATAAATAATATATCAGAATTCTAGATAAATACCTCTGATTTGAATACGATAAATATGAACTGTTTAATGTCAGTGGGTGCATATATGTATAGCTATATCCATTTGATACATAGGCATTTATCAGATCTGAATAAATAGGTATAAATAGAACTCTTTAAAAAAACAACATGAAACAAAATATATGGTCAACCCAAAAGTGGCCAAAAATATAAATAGATAAATAAATACGACTAGGAAATGGTGTTCAGAGCACATTCAATTTTGGGACTAAAACATATTCATGCAAATAGAGACTAGCAACAACACTTTAAGGCACTTTGTGTAAACATAAATAATACTAAAACTAAATAAATACTTCCTTTTAAGCAAATTGAAGACTAGAATTTAACACAGCAACAATAAGAGAATAAGGCTGGAGTTGAAGACATACAATAGTATAGGTCTCATGACTAGCATTTGACAATGATCGTTTGTAAAAACAATAAGAATGAAATAGAAATAGAAATCTGTTGTAAACCAAGGATTAGTATTGCAGCAAACAAATATGACTAGGAAAATAAATAATTAAATATATAAATAAAACTCTGACAATAAATAGTAGACATTTAAGACAAAAGGCACGTGATTCGGAGATATCTTCCATATATGGAAAATGTTCGACGGAATGTCTGACAACTGCGTTAAGGCGAGTGACTAACAATGGTATTAACAAACGTTAAAGTGACTCAGAGGTTAATCTCAAGCAATTCCAATCTGTTCAGTAAACATTTAAAACGGCCCTATATGGAATTGGGGCTCGCGCGGACTCCCTCCATAAAAAAATACTAAAGGAATTATTATTTAAAGCAGAATCAATGGCTGGAACAATGCAAGACAAAGTCAATACATGGTATTAATACTGACCGAGTATTGATCTATAATTAATACAATGGAAAATCATGTACACAAACAATGCTGGGAACGGATCTAAAGGATCGATCCTAGGCTGTAGGAGATACGGCTAGTGATGTAATCTGACAACTACACTTCATAGCGATACATGGTACAGTCTTAACGCGGGGTGATTACAGCAGTACTTACGACCCAGGGTGAAGGTGGGTTTCGATTAGCCATGCAATAAAGAAAACAAATGACTTTACAAAGATGGAAATAGTGACAGTCCAAAAATAAATGTCATCCAGGATTCGGTTTTTGATTTCAGTAGCACTAATGTTCACGATACGATGGTTTTTCCTTTCACAAAATAATGTCTGTTTGGTCACTGTAGGGCCAGTCTGAGTTCGAGCCTAACACGGTCTAGATACCGGAAGCTGCAGTAGAATCACTTGCCTGTTTTCCGAGGGGTGACACTTATTGATATGTCTTGTCAAACCGGGTGAACTGTAGAAGGTACTCGTGCAGTATTTGCACGTGTAGACGTCTTTACTGTGAGTGCGCACGTGCTTCTCGAGGGCGATCTTGTTAGGGAAGGTCAGGCTGCACGAAGTGCACGTGAGTTCTTTGCTAGCAGGGCCGTGTTGTGCCTCGTGTTTCGACCGTGCTGTCTCGTTGAGGAAGATCTTCCCACAAAACTGGCACGGAAGTGGTCTTTCACTAGCATGACTGGCAACGTGCTTTCGCAAATACGCCTGCCTCCGAAACCTTTTCCCACAAGTGTCACACTCAAATTGTCCTTCCTCGTTGGAGGAGTCACGGCTGTCCGGGGAAGACAGCGGAGATAACAGTTTACCATTGTGCCCGGTGGTCTGCTCCAGTGAACTGCCATTGTTGTTGTTTTCGTTTGATGTCTGAGCAGCGGGTAAGATCTTGGTTGGCGAGAGCGTCTTGTTCGGAGAGACGGCGGATGATTTGGGCTTATGCCACCGCCTGTGTGAAGCCAGATTTGCCGGGCAATTGAACACCTTGTCGCACTCTGGGCAACGGTACTCTACGTGTACAATACGCGAGCACCTGTGTTGGGCCAGCTGGAAAGCATCGTCGTAGAATTCTTTACAAAGTTGACAGACGTAGTCTCCGATTTTGTTCTCAATTTTCTCGAGATCAGCCCTCGCCTCTGGGGTGATGTCTACGTAATTGAAACTGGGCTCGATGTCACCGCACACAATCCTCCCACCGTCGTCTTCGCTGTCCGAGAAGTCGCGGATGATGGTCCCCGAGACTGGAGACGTCTTGTCGATGTCAAAGTTGATCTTCCGAGCGGCTTTGGGTTTCTTGCCTGCGTTCTTCTTCGCGCTTTCTGCGTTCCCGCGCTTTCTGTTGGGGGAATTCGGCGATGGCAGTCCCGTTAGGTTGTCGTTCCGGACCGCGAGTTTGTGCGGGGAGTTGTCGTTGCACAAACTGAGCTTGTCGAAGGACGTAAAGTACAGCGGAGACTGATGGTTCTGGATGTTACTGACTCCGAGTGGACTGGGCACGTGAGCGACGTTGTTGTTGTCACGGTCTTGGAAGTAGACGTCTTTGTCCCGAAATGTCATGGAAATCGGGCTGGCAGAGTAGCCCGAGTCAGGAGAACCAAAGTTGGTGTAGAGGTACTCATGATCCGAACCGCTGTCACTTCTGTTGTCGTCGTCGGAATGCCTCTTCTCCCGGTAAGAGAAGGCGGTGTTCTTGGATCTTTTCACCAGAAATCCCCTCGGCATCCTTGTGTCGGTGAGATATCCCAGTAGTTAAGGCACTTGAGGTGATGTCACAACAAAGTCACAAAGGTGGTGACATAGGGGGTTGAAACCCCGTTGTCACTAAGGCATGCGAAAGTCCACGAAAAAATATAAACAACGAGAACAATTTGAGGGGGATCGCACCAGGCTGAGCTGTAAACGTTTAGTGCTTTAAAAGTTGCTTGCGCCGAAACAAAAATTGTCACTCAACTTTACGAAATATCTGTGAAGAAACGAAATGTGCCAGTGTCAAGGTATCACAAAGGAAACGCTCCTTTGCAGTACTTCGAAATATCAGTGTTGTTTCTTCAATGTTTTGGTGTGATCCGTTTTCATGTTGTGAGTATTGGCTTTATATAGTTGGTGGGCTCTCTCATTCATATGTAGATCGCACGCGCCAAGCCCCGCCCGCAAGCCTGTCACGCGCCCATCACGAGCCGCTACAGCAGACGACTCTTTGTTTCCCGCGCTCAGAGTAGCTGTCGTCTGCTTCGTACCCACTAATACACTCCATTGTATTCTCACAGGGCGATATCGCAACTTGAGCGCTGATTTGCGGAGAAATGAAAACGGGATATCTCTGCTAACGTCGTCGTTCAATATTAAGAAGAACAATTGGAAATTTCGCTTCCTTGTCTCTGAGACGTGTAGTTCTAAAATTCGCCGACAAAGACTGCCGACGTCAGGCACGTTGACCCTCAATAGTGGTTTGGTTGTTAAAAATAGATGATCATAATAAATGCCAACAATGGATACAGTTCCGTTATTCGATACAAACTGCACACAGGACTTTGATTAAATGACTATAGCCAAATTCAGACGGTACACACTAGCCACAAACATGTTCTAAACAGGGCAATGGGGAAACTATTCGCTCGCTTGATTAATTAGAATTAGCACATTTTATCCCCCGAGCGGAGGGAATTTCAGCAATTATGTGTTCCCGGTGCCATTCACAAGAAATGGCTTTTGTTATTATGTGGGCAAGGGATGGTGAATAATATCATACATGTTGACTGAAGAAGCTTTCTCCTGGTCAAGGGAAAGACTACATTAATTGACACGGGGATCAGATGTTATAGGATCACTTGGCGATCAGCTTAATAACGATACCGCCAAATTACTATAGACCAACGCATCAGGTATTATTTATACGTACAAGATTATGAGACATAAGATCGGTCAATTTCCTGGCTTAATGTGCATTCTTTGTTTACCGGCACTGAGGGATATTTGCGGGTTTTGATTTTGACCTCAGACGCTTGTGCTAAACGAACGAGTTTATAGTCCGTGTGAGAGGACAATTGTGAGTGATTAATACTAAAATATTATGAAATTAATTTCCCTTCAAATTATAATTAATATAATTATAAGAAAAACACATAGGTGGATGGATGTTAGAATAGTGTAGTGTGCATAACATAATATTATTTTCATACATTTAAATACTGTTATGCGTGGATGTATTGTGTGTGACAGCCACTGCACATACTTTACTAAACCATTTGCACTTACAACAAAACAAATAAAATAAAAACATGCATAACGTAAATATGAATTTTTTTCTCTCTGAAAATATTAAGATGTATTGGCAAAAACAAATATGAATTTCGATATTGTCATGATATCTTTAAATCTATCACCTTAACATAAATATGTTTCAATCAGTAACTAACTATACAAGTGTGTCAAAATTATTTTCAGTTTCATTCTTACGACAACAGCTGTTTGATTCCGCATAATAACGTAGTACCGCATAGAGCATAATAAATATTTCTCTTGTAATGGAACTTAGCTCCATAGCATCTCACCATAGCCATTGCATTAATTCTTCTTATACTTAGAAGTCTCGTGAAAAGATTGTTTTAATAGTATGCAAATGGCGATAGTTGTGCATAGCCATAATATGAAAATACGTTTGGACATAATCATTACAGACATTGATAGAAAATAATATTCGATCAATTCCAGCGTTACTTCATGTTTCAAGAAATGACGTTATTCTGTAGAAGGGCGCGCGAGCGCGCACGCGTTCTAAATTTGCATACAGCTGTCGCACTATC
>JAUTBT010027697.1:0-19475 GCA_032361225.1 Lepetodrilus schrolli
GGAATTGAATGCGGCCATACGCCAATCGCATTTTTCGCATTAATATCATGCTCGCATTAATTTCCTGATTTACAGTAGATATATGGCAACTGCAACTGGTTTAGACTATCATTTCACAGAGATGTTTCACCATTACTGGTTTATAATTGGTCATTTGAAGGTACTGTAAAAGTGGAGCAAGTCAAATTTTGTTTAACCCTCTCGCTGCTGGATTAGGCAAAAGCACTGCTCATTAGGGCATCTCTGGTTGCCTTCAGCAGGGAGAGGGTTAAAGACAAGTGTCTAGGATTGGCATTTAAAAAAAAAATCTTGATAAAATATTTAGGGTTGCATGCTTTTAATAGGGTCAGTTGGGTTACTGGAAATATAGGTATTATTCTGATATGCCTAAATATACCTAGTTGTCAAGAAATGCAATTAAATATGAACATACCCGGTATTTATGACAAATGAAACAGGATTACCAATTTTAATTAATTTTATTTTTATTTTTTTTAAATTGGGGTTTAGAGCCGCTTTAACATGTTTAAAGATCCTTTCACTTATATCATGGCTTGTCAGTTTATGGCAGGAGGAAACCTGCAACATCCATTGTACTGAATGTTGCAGTAAACCTGCGAGCACCGGCTGGTACTGACAAGACCAAGGATTGCATTGCATTGCCACTCTACAGACAGCGCATCCTATCAATATCGCATCAGAAAGGTAACTTTCACGAACATTGATGCCGTGCTCCTGGGACAGGATTTGAACCCGGAACCTTTGGCTTTGAAGTCCAAAGTTCTAACGTTGTGTTACCACCCGCCCAGAGTAATAAGTACAGTAGCTGTTTAAATAGAGCACTTGTGTAGCCACGCAAAATGCATATATTTTCATGTAGAATTACATCTGACTATTTAGTAAGTCAACTAGCTCTGATTGTATGCATGGAATATTAATCATTAGTATTAATACTAATCGTGCTAATACATATAGTCGTATATATCATTATGCATAGAAGTAGCAATATTTATGTTCCTATTTTGATCTGATCACGAGGATTGTTCAGCCCTGATGAGTTGATAATAATCACTGCTTAAGCATACGTGATGATATAGACGAGAGCATTCATGGCTTCCTCCGGCGGGATAAAGGGCAATCAAATCACGAGGCACATTCCTTGAGATATTGACAATAACCCACCAGTTACGAGGGATTACAGAGTATCTTTCCCAAGTGAAATTTATATTTAATTTCATGAAGGAAAGATAATCTGTAATCCCGAGTAACAAGTGGGTTATTGTGTATATTGCCCATAATGAATTTGAATGAATATAAGTGCATTAAATAAGTCCACATCGCTTCTTGTTCTTTGTAGAAAAGTCAAGTTTACATGAGTAAAATGACATCGTCACCACTGTCCACACCACATCATGACCAGTGTTCGTCATACTGTGTAATACACTTAGAAGACTACCCACTATCTCCGCACACATATGGACAATATAAGCAAATATGTGTATTGACCTGGCCCTGAGATTATAAAACTTGTTTTAGTATGATTTCATACTCGTTCAAAGTGTTGTTCAGAAATTCTGTATAAACATGATAAAATTTGAGCTTGAGCATTTTCAATATGAAATCATCTCAAATGGTTTCATAATCTCAGGGCAAGAACATTGGACCAGAAGAATTACATGAAATTAGCAATCAGAATCTGATTGCTTTCTAAACTCAGTTTGAAACAATCCTGAAAGTATGAAATATCCGATTTTACCGTAAATTATCCAAGCCATGTACTGTTCCGTAAATCTGCTATTATAACCATGGTAACCGATGGATTATAAAACATATATTTACCAATCTTTCTTTGAATTCTACTCACAATTTTATTAGATTTTTCAATGGCTGAAACCGATTTAATTTATGACCAAGTATATTCACCATCTGTAGCTGATGGTTTGATCACGAAATATGATGTCAAACATGTACACGTACGCTACCAATTCTTACTTTCCACTTACACAAACAAATCTACAGTATTTTCCACATTTATTTATGCATCTAAGAAGCAAGGAAGAAAACGACCATGTGAATTGTGATGAAAGAGGAAGTGGGATAACCAGTAGTTGGTCTGTCGATTGTTGGAAGAACATTTGCAATTTGAATTGTTTACGAGTGGGTAAAGATGAATTTTATTATACATGTAATAGGAGACATTGCCCGTGTTTCTGACAGTAGACTTGATGGTAGTCGCGTGATGCATCATCATGTACTGTTGGCATGTCAAATGATATGAGACAGCAACTGATTGTATTGAATTTGTAAATACGGGTAAAATATTATTCCACATGACAAAAGCAAGTGACATGTACGGCTGGTCAATGGCACTTTGTGATGAGTTTGTAAACTGCATGAATGATCAGTAATTATTAATACGCTAAATCTCCTCATCCATTGAACTTTCTCTATTAGCATCACACGATGAACTAATATACTGATATTAAGAGGTCTCAATTTAGCTCAGTCTCAGTGAACAAAGGTGAAGGAAGCCTATGTACACTATGCCATATATGATCTATAGATAGATGCCTTGATTTGACTTGAAGAATGGGTTTGAATGGTTTTGAGATTGATAGCCTCTTTTTGTAATGCTCCAGAAAAAGTACTTGAAACAATGTACACCCTAACGAGAATAAACCTGTGACAAACATGACAAAGGATTAGCTCCATTGGCATCTTTTGTTGTTTTCAGGATTGGAACAGCAGAGCTATTCTCGGAATTATCCAGAAACAGAAAGTCAAGGATCAAATGATGATGCCATTTACGAAAACACATTCACATACAATTGCACCTCATACAAAGACAATATTCCCAAGCTACCTTGTCCCTATTGTAGTAAGCTTTTCAAAAGGACAACTCTGTATTACCACATCAAGGCCAGCCATGAGAACGTTGTTCACAAGTGTTTGTGTGGAAAGCAGTATAGACATTTGGCATCGCTGAAACTCCATCAGAAGCAATGCTTCTCTGGCACTTCTTCGCAGAGATATTGCTATACTTGAGGAGTATGTTGTGTTCTTATTTCTTGTCATGGATTCCATAATGTTGCTGATACTGACAGTGGGCATCAATGAACATTCTGAGTTGGAATACTGTCTAGAAACCTTCTTTCTTAGAACTGTGAATGCTGGAGAGTAGTTTTATATGCAGGGAAGCTAGTGGTGAAACATCAGTATACAGACTTTATTAATAATTTAAAAGATGAAATCATAAATAACGATGTCTAGTTTAGTTCTTGTTTTCTGAATTTCTTGAAGAGTGTAACTGTTTCCTTTGTGATGTCTTTTAACAATATAGACATATATTTGGAAATATTAGGAAATAGGTACTATTTTTCTGAATTGGGATACTTTAGTTTGGCAACTCTGGTTCATAATTCATTCAGAAACAATGTACAGACATTGTGCTTTAGGGTTGGGGCATATCAGGACTTTGTACAAGTAACACACTGGATGCTGACGTCATCTGCTATATAGAAGCTGCAATTATTCACTCATGTATTCAGTGCACTGAATATTGACCATTCACAAAATGTATTCATTAATTTGTCACCCAAATACTCGAATATTTATTTATTTGCTTTTATTTTGTATATGACATGAGGATACTTATTCAGAAAGGTTTATCTCTCTTTGTTGATGTTTAGTAGTTGTCTACATGTTGTTTTGTTTATATTGCCACTGATTCAAATCAGCTAAGGGAAGAATTAGCACTATGAGGAGGATAGTGTCAGTGGTTATCTCCAAAATGTTCAATCAGGCCTCAAAGTTAGAACATTTTCCAAGGAGTCATTTGCGTCCTGAAGAACCAGAAACACTTAAAATAAGTGAAATACTGGTCTCCAAATGCAAATTAGGTCGCTATGGCTACCAAAGTAGTCGTTAAATTGATCCCTATCAATTGGAATGAAATAGGATGCTAGGCGAATCCCATAGCTTCTAATTTCTGCAGCAATCCAGGGAAGGTTTTAAGAAATCAGTCATGCTTGTTGCAATTCCTAAACTGTATTCTGAATCTGAGTTGGCTTGGTTTGGGATTTTGTGATTATATGGTATTGTTTGTTACATGATCTAATGGTCTAATATGCACAATTGGCATCTAGAAATATTTCCGATTTTATTTCTTTCAGGTCTGTGTTATGATACCTCAGACTATTTTGAGGATGTTTATCAAACAGCATACCAAAGTCTTCACAGTGGTTCTAAATTTGGATCAAAGGACTATCCATGCCAACTGTGCAGTGAGGTCTTCAAGAACAATGTCAGCAGATGGAACCATGTGAACACGATACACAAGAAACTGACCTTCATGTGCGTCTGTGGCAAAGTGTGCAACTTCAAGCATTACCTGGTGGTCCACCAGAAGAGATGCCCAATCTACCAGAACACTCTTCAGTGACGCGGACAATCGTGATATCTGAATGGTCAAGTGGATCATAATTTAATAGCCCCAATGTCATCAAGACTATGTAGTCCAGTGCGATTCATGATACCAAAGCAGTATAGACATTTGAATCATCATCAGAAGCAACGCTTCTCTGGCACTTCTTCACAGATATATGGCTGTACTTGAAGGAGTATGTTATGTTCTTATTACTTGTCATGGATTCCATAATGTTGCAGCTGTATGATGCTGATACTGACAGTGGACATCATTGAACATTCCAAGTTAGAATACTATCCAGAAACCTTCTCTCTTGGAACTCCATGTTGGAGAGTAATTTTATATGCAGGGAAGCCAGTAGTGATGTAAAGACTTTATTTCCCCTCCCCTTTTTATGCATTAATTTTAGGAATTTATTACTGTCATGGGAGGTGAGAACATGTGAATCGGTATGAATACAATTCAGTATTTTCTGAAGAACAGTTTTACATTAATGTCTTCTCGTTTTTATTTGAGCATGGTGAATTCACACAGGTAATAAATACAAGAAAGATAATGAAATAATAAATGACGATATCTAGTTCTTGTTTTCTTGTTCGCTGAATTTCTTGAGGAGTGTTGTATTTGTGATTATTTGAATCCAGAAAGATTAGGAAGTACTACCAACAATTAGTACCATTATTCTAAAATGAAGTACTTTCATTTGACAACTCTGGTTCATCCAAAAACAATGTTAAAACAGTAGGTCCATGTGTTCTCTTTTCACTCTTGAACATTGTGCTTCAGGGTTAGTGTACATCATGACATTATTAGTAGAACATTGAAGTATTATCAATTGCAAGACTTGACATGGTCGTCTGTTATGTATAAGAAGATGTCTGATCAGTTCAAATCTCTATGTTTGTTCTTTTAGTTTGCAAAGAACTAAGTCATTCATTTATGTTTACTATTTCCTGTCAAGTTAGAACGACATTTAAATTGGCTAAGAATTAATACTGTGAGGAATGATAGTGTCAAAGGATGTCTCCAAAATGTGTTCAATTGAATGAAGTAGAATAAAAGGCAAATCCCATAGCTTCTAATTCTGCACATATGCTTGCACACTTAATTGGAAGGTTTAAGATCCTAAAGGCAGAATGTACCACGTGATGGCAGTTCATGAGAAGATAACTACTTTCACACATATTCTTCAACAGTAATTTTCTTTTGAACTTTGTAGAACTTCACTTTTTATTTTCTTGTCACCGTATTGTGTGCAAATTGTAGATAACTTATGACTGGTGGAGATAGTGTATGGAATGACTGGTGGAGAGAGGGTATGGGATGACTGGTGGAGAGTGTATGGTGTCTCCATTTCTAATGTAAACATTTTGGAACACAACAACCAACAAGTTTGTTAAGAGATCAGTCAAATTAATGGCAATTCCTAACGGTATATTTTTAGCCGACATGAATTGGGATTTGGTACCTTTATGGTAACATGTTTATTACACTTTCTAATGGTCAAACATCCTCTATTGGCATCTAGAGCAATTTCCGATTTTTTTTCTTTTTTTTTCAGGCGTCTGTTATGACACATCGGACTATTTTGAGAATATTCATCATTCAGAAGATATCCAACATTTCCCGTCAATGACTCGCGGAGGGAGTCAAAGTCATTCCACATTTGGATCAAAGGAGTTTCCATGCCAACAGTGCAGTGAGGTATTCAAGAACAATGTCACCAGATGGCGCCATGTCAACAAGATACATAAGAAACTGACCTTTGTGTGTGTGTGTGGCAAAGTGTGCAACTTCAAGCATTACCTGGTGGTCCACCAGAAGAGATGCCCAATCTACCAGAGCACTCTTCAGTGACATGGAAAATAATAAGATGTCGGAATGGTTAAATGGTTCCAGCAAAATGTATGTTTATTAAATGATTTCCAGCATTGAGGACCATAATTTCATCCTGAACAAGTCCAGTGTGATTCACAATACCAAAGCAATACAGACATTGGACATCGTAGACTCACTATCAGAAGCAACGCTTCTCTAGCACTTCTCGGAGATATGGATGTACTTGAAGGAGCATGTTATGTATTTATTACTTTGTCATTGATACCATAATGTAGCAAAAGTAAGATGCTCATTTACACCATTGGAGGACATCACTGAAGAATATATTATTATACACTGTACAGAAACCTTCCTTGTTAGAACTCCATGTTGGGGTAGTTTTGTATGCAGGGAAGCAGGTGAAATACCTGTGTGAAGACTTTATTTTTCTTCCCTTTTAAGAAATATGTTTTAGGACTTTATTAATGTTAAGAAGAGTATAGAATTATATGCAAACCAGTATGATTATACTTCAATCTGTTCTGAGGTGTAATAATGCGTTACATCTGTCTTCTTTTTTTATTTGAATATGCTGAATTCATACAAGTGTAAAACATACAAGTTGTATGATGACATGATTGATGATAGATCTATGTAGTTCAGTTCTTGTATTCTTGTTTTTAAAATTTTCTTCAGGAGTGTTGTCATTGTGATGTGTGTTTTTTTACATCGAAACAGATATTTGCAAAGATTTGGAAGTACTACCGTTATTCTGAACTGGGGTACTGGTTTATAAAGGATTTATCCAGAAACAATCTTCAAACAGTGTGTTCTCTTATTACTCTTTGAACATTTTGCTTTAGTTTTGCGGTATATCATGAAACTGTACAAAGCAACACACTGAATGCTGTAAATCATAGGACTTGGTAAGGTAAATAAGAAGAATTTAGAATCCATTGAAACTGTTCTTTGTCAAGTTAAGATGACACCAATTCAAATCAGTCAAGAATTAGCACTGTGAGGATAGATAGTGTCAGCATGGTCAAGGGTTGTCTCCAAAATCTGTACAAATGAATGAAGTAGAATACAAGGCAAATCCAGTAGCTTCTCACTTCTGTACTCATCATTGCACACTTTATTGGAAGGTTTAAAATCAGAAGGCAGAATGCATCACATGAAGGCAATTCTAGATAACTCACTCTCTTGTTGTTGACATGGTCTATAAACCAGAGATTAACAAACATCATACATGTTTTCCCAACCTATTGTTCAACCGTTGTTTAATTTTCATAGAACCTTTCTTTTTGTTTTCTTGTGTGCAAATTGTAGGTTGACTAGTGTGTATGGATAATAGAGGGTTGTGTGTGGATGAACGATGGTCAAGTAACTTCTTGACAGAATGTGGAAAACACAACATACTCTAAAAACAATAATTTTGTTAAAAAGCCAGTCACAATTGTGGCAATTCCTAAAGGATAAGATATTTGTTACAAATTGTAATGGTCTAATTTCCACAACTGGCATCTAGAGAAATTTCCGATTTTCTTTTTTCAGACCTATGTTATGACACCTTGGACTATTTTGAGGATATTCATCATTCAACAGATATCCAACATTGTCCTTCATCTTCATACCAAGATCTTGAAAGTCGTTCTAGATTTGGATCAAAGGACTATCCATGCCTACAGTGCAGCTTGATCTTCAAGAACAAAGTCACCAGATGGCACCATGTGAACAAGATACATAAGAAACTTACCTTCATGTGTGTCTGTGGCAAAGTGTGCAACTTCAAGCATTACCTGGTGGTCCACCAGAAGAGATGTCCAATCTACCAGAGCACTCTTCAGTGACATGGAAAATGAGATGTCAAAATGGTCAAACAGTTCCAGCAAAATGCATTTAAATGATTTCCAGCATTGAGGGCCATATGTTCATTGTCCAGACATCATTATGGCTAGTCCAGTGTGATTCACGACACCAAATCTGTAATTGGCATGTAATAGATCTGCCAAATGGACATTAAATAAAATTTGTCTAGATTGAAAATTACATTCTACTTTGAATTGTGTGCAATTATTACTAACTTACACCCATGGAGAAACATCTACACCCAAAAGAGAATCTCAATGAGATATTTAACTCTTTGATAATGAAACATACTATGATTTAAACTTCTGTCTTGAAAACAATTTCCTAACACTAGTTTTTTAGCCATCTACTTTATTAGTAACTCTACTTTATTAATAACTCTACTTTATTAGTAACTTCTAACAACCTCTTTCTTCCTATATTCCTTCAACATGTTAAAGGGTTGGGTGGTAGTGCAGTGGTAGATCAGTAGTCAAAGTCCCGAGTTTGAACCAACCACCGAGAAAACTCGATGTCTGAACTCTTTTAGTGTAGGTTTATCAGTACCAGTCAGTGCTCACAGGTCTACTGCAACCATATGTGCTGTAGGTGATACATGTTCAAATGTTAGAGCATTTGTTCTAAGGATCCCACACTGGACAGTTTATCTAAGTCTCAGAATAGTATTGTAATCTTCATATTATTCTTTGTTTTCTTCACAGCATCTATCAATGTGTTGAGAACCTGTACAAGCATACAATTAAATAATTCATTAGGAAGCAGTTATCATCTTTAATTATTCATAAAAGCATTTGCTCAAAAGTCTTAGTCTGATTTTTCATCGGTTAGGTTACAAACATCGTCAGGGAATAATATAAAAATGTTTAAAACAAAAATAAAGGCCACTTGAAATAGGCATCACATTTATCTCTCAACAATGATATTTCAACAATACGATTCATACAATATGGTTCATACAGGAAGTGGCACCACCATTGATGGCTGTAGAATATTGCAAAGTGAGCTATCACACATATGAAATGTTCATATGATACCCATTATGGTTCCCACGGTAATCTCATATTGCCATAGAAAGAATAACTCAGTAATGAGTAATAAGAAAATGGTCAGTTGAAAGTATCGGTTATCTTTGTTAATATGAAATTTAATTAAATTTAAGTGACCTTTCGTTTGTGTTTTCAGGGATGGCTCAAGATTCCTTACACAAGCTTGGTCATCTCGGTCAGTCAATAATCAATCCAGATAACTTCCATAGAATCCGTGAAAAACATCTTAGCCCTCTGTCAGAAGGAAAGCTGTTTCCATGCTCGAAATGTGGTCAAGGATTTGGGAGCAACACGACAAGATGGCACCATATCAATAAAGTCCACAAGAACTTGTCGTTTATGTGCGTCTGTAACAAAGTCTACGCTTACAAGCATACTCTGTTGACCCACCAGCGGAGCTGCTTGGTATATATACATAGACAGGATACCATAGGATCAGCCTCTCCAATGTGACCAGCATCTCGAGGTGTAGACAGGATATCATAGTAACAGCATCTCCAATGTGACCAGTATCTCACTGTAAAGATAGGCTATCATGTGACCAGCATCTCAATATATAGAGACTATCATGACCAGCATCTCATTGTGACCAGCATTTCAAGGTGTAGGCAAGTTACCATGTGACAAGCATCTCAATGTGTAGACATGTTAACATGTGACCAGCCTTTCCAATGTGACTAGCAGGTTCTATATATATACAGTCGACCGCCATTTATTCGGACTTCAGATATCCGGTTCCCTCACTATCCGCACGGTTTTTACTGGGAACCAATATTTTCTTATTTTAAATGACTCCGATAACCGGAAATTTGGTTTCCGTTTACGGTTGGACATTTCCGGGAACCAAATAGACAAATTGGTATAATTTTTGTTCAGATATCCAGACAATAAATGTTGTGAAGGTTCATGCCATATAAGAAAACAACAATTGACTGTTTGTTTAACAGGTTACAAAGTCACGAAGGGCTCAAACCAGATTAGGCCGATAGGGAGCTAACAAATTGTTTAGCATACGTTAGAAAAGCTGTTGAAATAATCAGTGTCAGTCACGTTGCCATGTGTTTGGAAGGCAGGTTTGTTTCAGACAGCACGTTTAAATCCATGTATATCACGTGAAGAAAACAATAACTGTGAATCGTGAATTTGGATATCGTAATACTTGTGAAGAACTATCCTTCATGTTACATGTTAATATTAATGTAATAGGTATGAATATTGAATGTCAATGGCCTATGCCCTTCGTTATCTACTTGTTCCGACTGAGCCACGCACTCTGAAAATCTTTAATATAAGCATAATGAAATACAATTTTCTGATGTCTACTGATAATTTTTTAACACTTTTCGAACCCGTTATCCAGTGGGGTTTGGGTGGCATGCAAAGCATAACAAAGTACAATATTTCCTGAAAAAAACCCAACAAATATGTAACACTAATATGTAACTCATACTTTTATAGTCCAAACTAACAAATCAGAGCAGCTGATCTCTAAAGGCACCAAAATTACCAAAAACAGCATGTCGCAAGTAAAGGGAACGGGTATGTGACGTAATAGGATTCTTGCAAGGAATTCTACTGATAAAGTTCTCAGTTACCCGCACGATTTTACCTGGAACGCAACAGTCTTGATAAACGGTGGTAAACTGTAGACAGGTTACCAAGTCACCAGCATCTCAATGTATAGACAGGTTACTTTAGGACCAGCGACTGGTTACTTTAGGACCAGCGACTGGTTACTTTAGGACCAGCAATCGTCATATATGGGTGAAAGATTCCCGCTGTGACGTAAAACAATAATTCACTCACTTAGGACCGGGTTACATTAGGACCAGCATCTCAATGTATAGACAGGTTACATTAGGACCAGCGACTGATTACATTAGGACCAGCATCTCGATGTATAGAGATGCTACCAAAGGAACAGCATCTCAATGTAACCAGCACCTCCGACATGACACCTGTCGTAGCTCTTCCATTTATCATGGCCGAGTAAAAATAAGACGTTTGAAATAATATCGTGTATTCTGGATCCAATATCTGTAATGACCACAGTAAAAACTGATACATCTTTTGTTGAGAGAAGTGACTATTTCTGGTGATAGGCATGTATGGTGGATGCGACAAGATAATATTGAAGGTAAATGTGTTGCACCCAACTGTTGGCAGGACGTGTGGTAATTGAGTCAGCTGTGTAAGATGCAATCAACATCGTAGTTGTTCTTCTATATGCTGTTTGGTGCATATTTCTAAGGAGCTCATTATTTGGGAATTAAATAACTTTTTTTGGGTGCTGATATTCAATTGATCTGGATCATGTCTGTGTGCTTGGAAGTTTTTGATATCTTCACTTTTGTTGGACATGTATATCAATTTTGTTTTTTTAATGTATATCTGAGTTCATTTGATATCTTTGCATAGATTTGTATTGATTTGGTAATTTTGGCCACTCAGCTGTTTATGGAATTTTGTTAAATAATACAGAGTTTCATCCAAAATTAATACATGTATCTACGATACAGATTATATATAGATGTTGACAGAGATATTACTTTTATATTGTATTTGAGAAGGAAAGATGTTTCAATGACACTAGTTTCTAAAGCAGAGAGATTCAAGAACGTTCTGTAACCAAGCTGTACATAACCCCTAGGGTTGGGTGGTAGTGCAATGTTAGAATGTTTGACTTTGCTCCGTGTTCAATTCCCATACCGGAAGCCCGGCATCAATGCTCAATAAAGTTACCTTTCTGACGTGATATTTATAGGATGCGCTGTCTGTAGAATTGCACTGCAGTTATCCTCCTTGGTCTGTCAGTACCAGCCATTGCTCGCAGGCTTACTGCAACAATCATCGCTACGGATGTTGCTGGTTTCCTCAAACCCTAAACCGATAAGCCATGATATAAGTGAAAGAATCTTGAAAGCGACTCTAAACCCCAATTAAAAAAGAAATTACCATAGCACACTATGTCCCTTTCTGTTTTCAGGCACAGAATCACGGCCTCTAGGGGGTATGGTTTGGCACCACCCACCAGCATCCGATAGTCAAGATTATGCCTTAGGCCTCCATGAGATACTCACATCGAAGTCCAGCTCCAATAGCGAGAACAGATTTCCTTGTGGCCAGTGTGGCCAGATTTTCAGTAATCAGGGGAGCAAATATCACCACATCAACAGGGTACACAGACAAATGACGTACCAGTGCACGTGTGGCAAGGTGTACCTCTACAAGCACGGGCTGAAGTTTCACAAGAAGACAAATTGTCCTCTGATCGTAAAAGAGAAATCGTAGTGGTGGGAAGTGGCCGACATCTGAAGGTGCATATTTGGGAAGAATGACATATATTGCTACTCCGATTTATTTTTATTTCATATTTTGCCATTATGAGCCAAAAGGGAACATGCTGCAGAGGTTACTATACTGAATTTTCAGCCAGATTATATTTTTGCACCAATTGTCATACATAGTGTGAACAACAATAGTATTTCACCTCGTTTCCCATGTAAAAACTATAGCCAAAATTACTTTTTGTTAATAATATTTTGCTATGATTTCAAGATATATGTATTGGTATTAACATATTTTCAAATATGGAAGCAATTATGGTTAAATACTACTTGTCTAGAAACTGGTCTGGTTTTAGGTCATTGTCATTTTACAGTGCTTTATATGTAATTTCATCAGAAGTTTTGTTTATATATGAATTTAAATATGTTGTTTAGTTTTCATATGTTCACAGTGACCACATTCATATACAGTTTCTGGTATCGATATTTTACTGCAGATGAGATTATTTGTTGGGATGATCCTCTTCTATTGATATCTCATAAAGAAATTAACACAATTACAGGGTTATCAATCATGCTTCCATATTTGTTGCTATGTTTATTTCATCCTATTTACTGAGAACTGGTACATGATTTAAACAGATCCATGGCTTGCATTATAATCATCTCCTACATACAACCACACAGCAAATTTATGAAAAGGTTTTACCAAGAATAACTACCCAACCTTGTTTTTAATATTACCAGTTTTAATATGCCAGTTTATTACAACATTCTTACATGATTGTAGTATCAATTAGCACACATATAATAAGTTATGCTGTGATAATTTTTTTAATTTGCATTTTTTCTTTTTTAAATAGAAACTATGTTTTTGGAGGATTTTTTTAATTCATAGATATAATGTGTGGCTTGTATAGACTTTTGTGGCTTGTATTTTATTTAATTTTACAGAGTAAGACACCGATGCCATGTAGATTTAGTGCAAACTATATCTTTGAAATAGATTCTATGATATTTCTCACTGAACATGATCGTCGCAAACGGGTGAGAGATTCCCGCAGCGACGTTAAACTCCATAATCACTCACTCACTCACTGAACATGATTTCTATTTATTGTCAGGTAATCCCGACCCGACGAGACCCGACGATGAAGACAATGGCGCGAGACATGCACGTGGTGATGGTGGTTCTGGTCAGCGGACGTCCAGTTCCTCGGAGCAGTCTGGCGGACCTTACCCATGTCCACACTGTGACAAGGTCTTCATCAGCTTGACCGGGAAGCGTGACCACCTTCTGGCCATCCATCGCAAAGCCATCCACATCTGCGTCTGCGGCAAGACGTACCCTTATCCCCAGAGTCTGAGGAGACACAAGAGGTCTTGCCACACATTCCTGACATCGTAGCTACTGTGGGTGTTGATACTGTAGTCCATGGCCCCCCGTTCCATACATCCTCGCACCTCAAGGATACTTAATTCTGTTCGTGTCTCACTTCATGTGGTACCTCTGGCACACATCTAGAGAGAAACATTTGGTTGGACGTAACTCTAATAACCACTATATAAAAACATTATCATTGTTGTGATTGGTCCTTTAAAATGGTTCTATTTATAGCTCCTAAACTGTTTGTGCAAGGTTCCCTCTAGATGTTTTCCCAGGGTTACCACATGAAGTGAGATAGGAACGGAATTAAGTACCCCTGGGGTGCAAGGATGCATTCCATAGAACGATTGTACCAGAGTCGGAACTGTGGAGCATGGTATCTTTTGATGACCAGATGAAGCTCTTGTATCCACGGAGAGACCATAGACCTCTCTTGTGTGGTCTGCGAGATAGGTAAATATGGTCTCATAGTTCACGATCCCCATGTGTAGGAGATCGCTACAAGAATGCTATGGTCTCATAGTAAATGAGAGAGCTTTGTGAATTGATACACAGGTTAGTAGATGCCCTGATGAATAATCATGTTTTTCTTGTAACATGTGAAAGAATCCCATCTACCATGTCTACTGCTTGTGTGCTACCCTGTTTTCTCAAAGGAGTTGTGTGATCTTTGTCTTGTTTCTAAGTTTCCCAGACTACGATGGCAGCACAGTTCATTTTCAATATGCAGAAACCTGTGTAGTTCTATTGTCTGTTGGTGATGCTTGTTGTACAACATATCATATGATAGCAGCCCTCGTTAGTTGCACGTGATGTGGAGCCATGTTTAACCCTCTCCCTGCTGGAGGCAACCGGAGATGCCCTAAAGAGCAGTGCCTGTGCCTAATCCAGCAGTTAGAGGGTTAAGTTGTGAACATTGAAAATAATTTGTGTGGTGTCTTAATGTTCAGAAATATGGTATCACTGTAAAAGCTATTTCTACTATCAAATTTAGTCTGATGTCCTTTGTTATTTAGTAATCTATTGGATATGAAACTTGGCATGAGACTGTCAAATAGTGATAGAACTACACATTGTTATTTTCAATCAAGGTTCAAATATGGCCAACATGTTTTATCTTACTGGACATAAATCACTCTATACAGTAGCTTTTGTAGCTTCTTTGCAAGAAAATGGCAGTTGGAGAATGTTTGTTTTTAAACATTACAATGATTATGCCTTTATCTGTTGAGAACTGACCAATACAAACGTATTCTCATCATTACTTGCCATTGTCACATGAGAGAGGTGTGCTACCTTTTGTTTTGTTTTTTTAACTAACATCACATTATTGTTTCTGCATTACAAATGGTAGCAACTCTAACAATCTCTAAAACATTTTGTATTTGTTTATGTTGAAAACATGAAATTCCAACAGAATGTCTTGTTAATAAAATATGTACATATTATTAACATCAATTTATTCTGCTACCATGGTTACAGTACCAATTTCCTATCTTTATATTTAATTATGTTGTTTTTTACTTAGCTTTCAAGATTCTTTCATTTATATCACGGCTTGTCAGTTTAGGGCAGGAGGATACATCCATAGCAACATCCGTAGCACTGAATGTTGCTGTAAACCTGCAAGCACCAGCTGGTACTGACAGACCAAGGATGATAACTGCTTCATACCTGCATTGGGAATAATAATAATAATCACTATCAGGGTTATTGCATATTCTGAAAGAACAATCTTTCCCTGAAATGTGAGATTTATTTCAGATTTTTTAGTAATCAAATAAATATATTTATTTCCTATCCAAAGACACCTACCCCCCAAAAGGGCGACTGCTCTGGAAGTTGTGATGTCACGGGCTTCTGTGTACACAGATCCCCTCACAGAAACCAAGATATGCATTCATTTTGGTAGTGTTTTTCTACCAGCTGGTTAAATTACTGCATAAGAACAACAAATTATAACGTCTCTCTGGTTAATCTATCAACAAGTTGAGGTTGATCCATGACAGAGAACAATATTAAAAGCAGTGATTTTCTTTCTCGGTGTTTGATGTGAGCTGTTGTTCATCAATTGACATGTGCATAATGAAAGAAACGACATCTTACCACTCCATGTTTTTGGTTTTATCTGTGATAGGGCAGTACACAGGGCCTAAACGGTTCCATAAAACAGACCCGAAACGGGCTTATGCTGGGATTTGTATAGTCTTCTCCAGCATCCACGTGAACAGTCTATATTTAGAACACAGCACTGTTGGGGATTTTTGATAGATTTAAATTTAAGAAATTAAATAAAATATACTTGCAAGTATGATCTTGGCTCTTTATAGAAGTTGTGATGACTACTGTAATTTGTTCTGAATGCAATTGCCATGACATACATGGACAACACAAGCTGTAATATCCATACAGGCACGGACAAAACGCAATATTGTGTAATTGTTCTGAATACAAGCATTACGGAAAAAGCGTGCAGTCTGCTGTATCGGTATTCAAGCGATAGCTAGCTTTCTAACATAAACACGCATTTCAGATTGCGTAAATTGACAATATAGTTCCACACATTTGTAAAAATTTCTCTCATAAAAATTGCATTATAGAACTTAATGTTGAAGCCATGATTTAAAACAGTTAATACCCTTGGAGCCTGGTCTCTCATTGTCACCAGGCTCGGATAATCTTGTACATTAATATTATAATATACTACAACAATTTTTCGTACAGCAAAAGAATATACTAGTATTATACAACATATGTTGCTGCTCTATTCTTTATTAGATTAAACTATATAAACACGCCTTCCTTAAACGTATATGCAAATATGTGATATAGTGTTAATTCGTTACTGAAAATCCATAGTATCTACTGATAAATTGAATCTCCTATTCATTTCATATATTAATAGAGGGTCTTATATGTGTGGTCATATAATACTGACTTTATTAAACGAGTTGGCAAAACTGATATATTTTTTATCATTTTTTTGCCAACGAGTTTAATAAATTCAATAATATATGAACACGAATGTGAGATATTTACCAAAACTAGAAACTATTATAATATCGATTTACAATCACAGGGAACTGAGTTAAAGCACACAGACAAAATATAGTTCCAAGTAAATGTGTAGATAGTGATAAATGTGTATGCATATTTAATTGAAGAAATCTTTTAACTTTATATTCGACAAATTAAGTCCCAAAAGGTCCCAAAAGACTTTGATATCACGTATGAATACAATAATATATATCTATTGTGTTATTGCACTATTGAAAATAAATATATTTATAGCATGGGTTTATTGCACTTCCTATACTCCTTTGTTGTGTGATAAATGATTTTATTATATTCGTAGTATCAGTATAAATTATTACACAACATACATATATACACCTCATCATAAGTTAATCGCCACCCAATATTATTGAATGAAGACACTGTTGTAGCTCTGACAAAACTATCACAGGGTAATACACGAGTAGTAAGGTAAACTGGGAGTCCAGGATGCCTTAAGTGCATGTGCACTTAAATTTAGTGCATATGCACTTAAACTTAGTGCATGCACTTAACTTAGTTCATAAAAACCGAGAATAGAACAAATTGACAGCGCACCTAGTGCAATACACACTTAAACTTAATACATTTGCATAATTAGTAGTTCACAAAATAAAAGGGGGTCCCAACAATGGCATAATTATCCAATTTAAAACAAGACAACAATTAGCAAAGCCTATGAAAAATAAAAATAAAAATACAATCTAAAATGGTAATAAAAAAAATGTAGTAAATGTAGTCAAGAACAATTAATAAATGAATTTTATAAACGAACAAATAGAATTGGTTATAATTCTGTTTGTAAAACATGTTTTAAAAATGTTTATTATAGTTCAATGATTGATTGTATTTATTGTAAAAAATCAATAAGAAAATCAAAAAAAGAAAGACATCAACGAGAATGTTTAAAAAAACATGCTATTTTCATTGATGTTGAAAAAATGTCCCAACCTATGTTTTCTGTATTCTGAAAAAAATAGCCGTTTAAACGCCTATCATTTTATCACCATTTTCAGAACCATAATCGTCGATCTGCCCAGATCTGCCCAGATCTGCCCAGATTTCGTTTAAAAAATCATTTTAAAATGGAAGAAATGCGAAAGATGAAAATGTGTAAAGGATTAACTCCTGAAGATGTAGGAAAAACATTTCAAATAGAAACTTTATTGAATTTTATGAAAGTAAAGACAGAACAACCAAATTTAACACAATCACAGATTTGTGAAAAAAAATTGGAACATCAACATCATCTATGAATAGACTTAGAACAGATCTTAATATAAAATCACCGTATAGATATGTCATTCCTTTAAAGAAAGCAACAAAAATTAAATCAGGAGAAGGTGTTCAATGTAATATTTGTGATAAAGTTTATAAAAATGAAAAAGGATTAGCAACACATAAAAGAATACATAACAACAAAGTTTTGACTAAGACTTATGAAGTTCCAGAAATAAGAAAGAAAAAAAGAAAAGAAAAAATAGCTTATGGAAAAAGAACACAAGAAGAAATAGATGAAGAAAACGAAGAAATTATAACTAATGCATGTTCTTAAAAAAATATTTTTAAATGGAGGAAGTAAAAAAATATATTAAAGATAATCAAGAAACACAAAAAGAAATTAAAAATGAATTATCGTTGTTAGAATCAGAAAATTATTCAACTAAAAATTATTATTTAAAACAACAAATTGCAAAAAACATAATTAGTGATAAGGTAATAAAAAGTGTTGGTGCAACCATTGTTGATTATGAAGAAGAAATAGCAGAAAATGATATAACTATTGAAGATTTGAAGAAAACAATAGGTGATGATGTTATTAGTCAAAGGGTGATACAGAAATCGAAAGAGAAAACTAAAGAGAATAAAGATACAACAAAATTAAAATATCAAAAAAGAGGATTTAACCGAATTATGAGAAATGCACAAAAAGCATTACAACAATAATTATTAATAATATTATAATAATAAAGTGAAATATGTTTTTTTAAATTTTTATTTCTATTATCTTCTGTTGTTAATCTTTCCATAATATTATAAACTAAATTAAATTGTCTTGTTTCCATTTTAAAATTAATTTTATTCAAATAAAATGGGAGAAATAAAAGATCTTTCAATCAAAGATATAATTTCAAAAAGAGAAAATAATTTTTTATTTCCAAAATGCATAAGAGGACATAATAGGAAAAAGTGGTTGCGGAAAAACAACTCTTTTATTAAATTTACTCTTACAACCAAAGTGGTTAGATTATGAAAAGTTATTTGTTTTTGGAAAAAGTTTATTCCAACCAGAATATAAATTAATTAAACATGCTTTAGAAAAAAATATTTCTAAAGAAAATCTGTTATCGATAATTGAAAATAATCAAACAAATTATTACGATGTAATAGATTATTTATCTAAAAATCAATTTAATTCTAATCCGATAGAATCCACTTTTTATGAATTAGTAAAAGATGTTCCTGATCCTAGGGAACTACATAGAGATAAAAATAACTTAATGATTTTTTATGATTTATTATTAGAAAAACAGAATAAATGTGAAGATTATTATGTTAGAGGAAGACATAGTAATGTCGATTGTTTT
>JAUTBT010027708.1:0-19470 GCA_032361225.1 Lepetodrilus schrolli
TACGGATGTTGCGGGTTTCCTCCTGCCCTAAACTGACAAGCCGTGATATAAGTGAAAGAATCTTGAAAGCGCCTCTAAACCCCAATTCAAAAAAGGAAAAGCGGTCACATGTCCTCAGAAAATATTGGTATATTTCAGGCCCTGAGATCATGATACTTTTTAAGTATGATTTCATGCTCATGCTTAAACTTTACATGGGGATTTGTGAACAAAACTTTGAGTTGAGCATGAGCTTTTACTAAATGTTTTTCCCCGTAAACTCCAAAAGAGATTGGGTTGGATTTCAAAAGTCACTTGTCCTCAGAAAAGATTGGTGACTTGTCAGAAGATTGGTAGATATCAGAGGTCACTTGTCCTAAAATGAAGTTCCTCAGAAGCTTGGGTTGAACCTCAGAGGTCACTTCCCACGAGACTTCAGGTCACTTGTCAGAAAATTGGTAGATTTCAGAAGTCGCTTGTCCTCAAAAGAGATCAGATTGCAGATCACCAAGGGCACATGTCAAACGTTTGACTTTCTCCTCCGTTGTACGTTTATTTGACTCTGTTTCACGAAGTAGTTCACGCATCTCGTTTTCCACTAGTGCCACCTGTTGGTGAAACAGATTGAGAAGTTGTTTATTTAAATAACATTGGAGTGTGCCGATATAAAACATACATGTTTGAGGAATGAAATACAATTTGTATCATCTATGGTGATAGAAGCTACTAACAGCCAGATATCCCAAGACTGATAACTTCTTAATAGGCTTTGCAACCTTTCACACAATTTTTGTATAGTCACATTAATAATAAAATGTTATCTTTCAACATGTCCAATGATAACCACAATAATAACCAAAATAACACAAGATTTACTACAGGTATTAGAAAATTGTATCCATACGTTTAATTAGAAGCCATAGTTACCTGTCTGTTTGCATCGTCTATCTCTCGCTGTTTTTCCTCAAGGCCATTGGTCATTTCCTCCTGGTGAATCTTCTCTTTAGCGTCCAACTGCTTCCGAAATGCATCATCCATACCTCGCAACTTACCAATAGCCAGCCTGGAAACAGAAGATTGCACGATTTGGTCGCCAGGCCTTCGTTTCACAAAAGGGTCATACTGTCTGGGCCTAACCATGCTCCACTATAGCAGGAAGTGGCGTAAACCTTGACTTATGCCCAGACTACCAGTAGGACCCTTATGTGAAACATAGGCCTGTTTTTCAGTAAGGAACATCTTATTTTCCATTATTTATCCAAGCTGTAAATCAAATACAAGATATACATCTCTCTTTTGATGGGAGATATTTTGAAAGGTTGGTGTGAGATATAAAATTATTAACATATGTCATTACTTGTCTTGTCAGCTGAAACTTCCTGCAATAAAATAATTGCATTTGTATTTATCAAAGGACTGTTGGGAGATATATACAAATTAAAAAAACACGATCAAGATTGTACAATTTAAAATAGCTTCAGTGGATGGGTGGTATTAATAAGATATATTTGATACAGAAGAAAAAGGCGTATTTAAATCTCTAAAATGGCTAATGAACATATTGAAGTATGTACTAAAAATAAATAAATAATGGCTAGCATCCAATAAATGTCTTCGGAATGATAACTCTCTGACATTAAGATTGAATTATATGTTAAGCTCCCTTTGATAAACTGACTTTGACATACAAATGCTCGAAAAAACATGCACAAAAATAAACATGTTTTGATCTCAAGGGACTGAACATGTACAAAGTGATACAAGAGTTAAATCCTTGCCTTCATTAGTTTTTCATGTCCATGCATGCCATTAAAATTTCATTTTGCCAAAGATCAACAATTCCCCTTGAGTATTCAGCAAATAAAATTAAAGAAAGTTTTCATTGCTGCTACTGGAATACTCCTTTTAATTCAAACAGGAAATTCTTTTTATTATTTTATCTGTACCAATTATTAGAATAATATGAATATTGGAAGTTATCATTGTTTGTATATTTAGGGACAATGAAATTAATGAGTTTAATTATTTACACACACACACACACACACACACACACACACACACACACACACAGAGAGACACAGACACACACAGAGACACAGACACACACAGACACACACACACACAGACACACACACACACACACCACACACACACACACATACCACACACACACACACACACATTCATTGGGAAATATGATGGCATTCCAATTATTAGAAAATTACAATTAAATCAAACTGGGCATGTACATGTTTATAGGTAGAACATATATTATTTTTGGCTGTTAATTAAGGTGTTTTGACTATTAGAGGTGTTTGAATTCATAGAAAATCATGGTATTCAGTGTGTAAATTTAAAGTAAGTTTTGTAAACATAACTAGCATTCTCCTGTATGAAGCAATGTAGCTCTAACATTGCATTACTTCTAACCTTACTTAGCCATTGCCTACACCCATTACTAAGGTTGCAGATAAGGTTACCTTACAGTTTCGTTTAATTTTTCTAAATTTGGGTTTAGAGCCGCATTCAAGATTCTTTCACATATCACGGGTTGTCAGTTTAAGGCAGGAAGAAACCCGCAACATCTGTAGCGCTGAATGTTGTAGTAAACCTGTGAGTACTGGCTGGTACTGACATACCAAGGATGATAATTGCATTGCCATGGTACAGACAGAGAACCCTATCATGATTGCGTCAGAAAGGTAACTTTCGCGAACATTGAACCAGAGCTCAGGAGGTGGCTGTGGAATATCTCTGTTCTCACGTTGCTGCCTCCACAGCTTTGTTCCGTTCCTCGCCGAGCTTCCGTTCCTTCTCCTCCCACGTGTTCCTCATCTGCTGAACCTGCTGCTCCAGCTGACCAATCAGAGCAGACTTCTCTCGCCACCGTGTGTTCAGAGCGCTGCAAAGCCATGGACCGTGAGATTAGATACAAGAGCTCATTTAGCAAGTTGGACTTTTTTATGATCATTTTCTGATGAATGAACGTTTTTCTAATCCTGTCCTGACAAATAAACTATGTTTAACTGTCTCCCTGCTGGAGGCAACCACAGATGCCCTAAAGTGCAGTGCTTGTGCCTAATCCAGCAGGGAGAGGGTTAAATCAAATAAAACCACACAAAAATAGCCTGGCCCAGATTACAAAACTTAACATTTCATGCTCAAGATAAAATTTTATATGGGGATTTGTGAAAATAATTGAGCATTAGCTTTAACTCAAAATTGTTTTGTAATCGCGAGGCCCGGGGACCCTTCATTAAAGATCCTGTATCAACTATGGGACAATAACCTTCCGGTAAGTGGATTTGATCACAATAATACGAGACCACTTGCGAGACACAGTAGATACAGAGGTTCATGAAAGGGCTCCCTCAATATACATAGGAATTGAAACGCACACATTCAGTTATTGAAAAAGACTCCCCCCATTGCTTGAACATTTAAAGAGCAATCATCATATTTTCAAATTCTATAATGTTCAATGATATTTTTACATACTTTAAGACAAATCTTCCATCCGAACGTATTTTTATCTCAGATATTTATAACTATTAATGGTTTATTTCCTAATAATTTATTATCTTCTCTATAAAAAAGGAAAAAAAATACTTCTGGTTTATTGTGCATTCTTACAAACAATTAAAATTTTATTGGAATTTATATTATTTGCTCCTTTGAAAGGGTGACTTGTAGAAGATATACCATTATGATTGTCTCACCTATGAGATTTCTGTGACTTTTCAAGATCGTCTCTCAGCAATGCGATCTCCTCTTTCAGTTCGTCTTTCCGCACCCGGAGACGATCCAACTGATCCTGAAGTAATTCAATTTCCCATAATGCATCACTCTGCACTGATTGGCCCGACACTCATGTTGGAGTTCAATTTTGTTCAATTTTTATTTTATTTCAAATCCTTGAGAAAAGTATTATTCCATACTAATATAATATTTTGAATTAATTGTTAAGAAACCATTTAATATAAATATAAATTGTAAAACATATTGACAGTTTTCCATGAAGTATTTAGTCAAAGTATGTATGTTCTATTACCAGTATTGGTGAACTGTGTCATTAAAGTAATAATGATGCCTCAAAAGTTTTTATGTTTAAATTTTTTTCCCTCAGTTTTCACAGCTATCTCACAATATACCAATTTTATGAGAAATAGAAATAAACCAAAATAATATGATTATAATTCTATTTTTAGTCCAGGGAAAACTGTCAGAGGGACACAGAATGACATGAGACTTTTAAATCCTACCTGTGTATCCTGATTGGCTGTTCTCTCCTCCAATAGCTGAGCTTCAAGGTCCTGCTGTGATGCTATAGTCTCTTCCCTGGCCTTCCTGATGTCGCTGTCTCGCTCCACCACACCCTAAAATAGTAGTGTACCCTCGATATAACACTGACTTAGGGGTCCATGATATGTCCCCCAGTGTAATAGTAATCATCCGTATAATGAATTTGACCAAAATCCATTTTGTTTTCATAATATTCAAAAATATGGTAACAAATATGCCATATGCGAGTGTATATTATGTAAATGTGACCTAAAATAATTACAAATACTTTCATTTGTTCAGGAAAAGTACATATAACATGGCTACTAATATAATATAAGCATAGGTTCATATAAAATATTCTTCATTAACAATTCATTGAAGCTCTCATACAATATGAATTTGATTTGCATTATTTTACTATGCACAAAGTTATGACAATATCTTGAGCTTATACACCAATCGTGCCCAGAGAAAACCCATTACAATCGCACATTTCTGTACAATGTATTAATTGATTTTTTTAAAAATAAAAAATAAATTTGGTTTTAGACCCGCTTTCAAGATTCTTTCACTTATATAAAGGCTTGGAATAATTAATTTAACATAAACCATAAACAATACACGAGAACTTACTTCTTTAAGATTGCGAATAGTTTCGGTCTGGTCATCAATAATTTTCGTCTTTATCCTCAACCCGTCAGTTTCTCTCTGTAACATAAACATGCTAAACTTGCAAACTAATTCCAACAATACATGTAGCAATTAGTCCAAATAATACATTTTACTCATTTAACTAAATATTACATTTTATATAACTTGTAAAATAATAACTGATCCTGAATGTTAATAATTAATCATTTATTTGAAAACATTTTCCACCGAATCTAATAATAACAACAATACTAGTATATGAAATAATAATACTGTAATAATAATAATAATAATATAATTTCAGTTATATTGTGAACTGGCTATACATCATCATAATTATCATCATAATTATCATCACTATCATCATCACTATCATCATCACTATCATCATCATCATCATCATCATCATCATCATCACCATCATCATCACCACCGCCACCACCACCACCTTGTATATAATTACCTCTAATTGTTTCTTCAATGTGGCGTTCTCTTGAACTAGAATTTCAATCCTAGACTCTAGACGGCCTCTATCTTGAGCAAGTGAAGCCCCTGTAAAATAACAAAGATGACTATCAAGATTAACTGTATTAGATTCAGCAAACACACCTTATTGAGCTAATTCATTCCACCAATTACAGTACTGCAAAACACTTATATTACATGCAGACTTATATTACACGCTATAATTGCAAAGCCATTTTGCGTGGAATTAGAGTCTGTGCGAATATTGAAGCAAATATTCATCGCTAATTACCTGGCTTAATCCTATGTTAATTTGCCTTTGTAACTGTTTACATTTGAAGTCGCTGATGAGCAAGTTACTAGTACTAGTATTTGTTTTTTTAAATAATGTTTTTGACAAATGCGCGTAATATCAGTATCGCGTATACGTCAATTTTATCGTTTGCGCAGAATTTGCATCCGCTAAATATAAATGTTTTACAGTATATAGATCTATATCTTGCCTACATGTCAACTCTGATCTCATTGGTTCACATGACCTTGATAATATCCCGCTTGAGCAACTGAGAGGGAAATATATTTTTCAGCGGGTGTATAAAAACTCTCCATGATACACACCTTGTTGAGCTAATTCTTTCCCCCACAGCTTTCTCTCGGCTTTGAGGCCCTCAATCACAGATTCGTGTGCCTGTAGTTCAGCCGTTAGTTTGGATCTCTCCTGTAAACAAAATGTCAGTCAGTTCCGAATCATTGTAAACACAATTTCCTAGAGTAAATGACTAAGCATGATAACTGCACTGCCACAGTATAGAGTGTGCATCTTATCATGATCATGGTGTGGAGATAAATTTCACGTGGGTCTCCTGGGGGTGGGTTCGAACTCAAGACATTTGACCTTGAAGTCTGACTGCACTACCACCTGTCCCACACTATATGGAAGCAATACACTACAAAGAATTTTTAAACTTTTCAATTTATCCACTCATTTTTCTAATATCTCAAGCTTATATAAGGTTATTATTTAACACCATTTATAGTATTATTTCAACCATGTATCTGGCTTATAATGAGAATTAATTGTGATGATTAATTGACTATTATAAACACAAGCCAGAGTATACTGTTACAAAAGTTATTTTAATCTGAGTTGAGCATGAAATCATGCTAAAAAAACGTTCCATAACATTGGGGCCTCATTTAATATAGTTTAATTAATACTTCCACTTACTTTCTTTAGCATTTCCAATTGTACCATTCTCTTCCTTGCTTCCTCAACGTGAGCTTCAAGGGTTGTGACGCGCTCCTGATGAGCAAAGTAAATGAAATGCCAAATATTACATGTGTTACACCTGAATATTTAACAGGTTTATCGTCAAATTCAATATTTACTTATTTATTTATTGCTTTAAATAAAATCGCTGTGAGAATCTTTCACCCATATGCAATATTCCTCATGTCCTATTTTGTTATGGTATAATTATTTTTAATGTATGTCACAAGTTATATTGTGAGAAAGACCTAATTCAAAACTCTGTTCTAAAAAACTGCCAACTGTCTGTGATTGATTAATATTATTGTTTTACATCAAAGCGAGAATATTTCACTCATTCAAGAAGACACTGTCTATATGCTAGGATCTCATCAGATTTAGCCCTCCTTTTACAGAAGAGTTCCACATATTAAAAACGGTCTGGCATCTAATATTTCTTCAATGTTTAAACTTTATTACATAATGGTACAATCTGTACATGTACATGCATATCTGTAGATGTCCAATTCTTAAAAGCTTCATATTGTGTCTAACATTTACCCCAAACATCAATTTTATTCTTTGACAAGCTATGAATGAATACACTACAATTATTTTATATTTTTTTATTTGGGTTTAGAGCTGCTTTCATGATTTTCTGGCTTATATCATACCTTTTCAGTTTTACAATAATTCATAACCTTGCTTTTTCTATGTTGAAGATCTTGTTTATATGTAAACTTACCTTGAAATCTACATTTTGTTCATGTTTTGCTTTGGACAGTTCAGTTATTCTCCCTTTCTGCTCCTTAACTAACTGAAAACAAGCAAACACACATCCGACTAGACACATCCAACTAGACATATCAGACTATTAATATGTAACTTATTCACCATCACTCCTCAATAGTGAATTATTTCCCTCTGCCTCTGGCAGAAAGAATGCCACACACATCACACAGATCACCTGAAATCACTGAACTAATAATATTGCAACGGAAAAGAAGTGTAAATGCATCGATGAATCAAATACTTTCATGAGATTCATTACCCTTTGGGACCCAAAAATTTTGCTTGATTTAGGCATGAGTGATAATGTAAAATATAATCAATTTCACATGGCATAATGAAATTTTACCATGTTTAGACATAACGCATCATATAAAATATATAATCAATTTCACATGGCATACTGTAATACAATTCTACCTTGATTTAGTTACAACAGATCACGTAAAACATGTCATTAATTTCACATTGCCTAACAAAAATTCTATAATGTGTAGTTACTAGCACTGTAGATACTTTCTGAATTCATGGTGATTCAATCTTTTTCTTTTCTGATTTCATGGCGAGTCAATCTGCGGTCTGCAGTTGTGCTGCATCAACATTAACGACTTCCCACAGTGCAGTCCGTCGACCTACTTCCTCTGGTTAGAGATCGTAGGGTAGACAATGGCCACCCTTGTGGTGCTAATACACTGTAGTCTGTGACACTTTTGCCCCTCGCTAATTTATCATTACCAAGTCAGCAGGGGTGCTGATTCTCCATCGGTGAGATATTGGCATTCATCATGCAATGTAATGGATTTTATGTGCATACATTGATTGGAATAGACCAATATCACAGGGGTTGTTTCGGTATCATGCTGTACAGTGAAGGTATATAGGGCCTGCTCTCAGATATTCAGAAAAGGGAGTGGGACTGAAATTTATCTGTCAGGTTTTAGGACAACATTTAAATTGAAATCGAGTGGATTGAAATTGTCCGCCAGAATTTTAGGAGCACCGTGAATGTGAAATTGTCAACTTTTATGTGAGAATTTAGTAGCACAATGAAATTGAAATTGTGGATTGAATTTTATCTGTAAATTATTGACAGCACCAGCCTGAAAAGTGTCCTCTCTTGGAGTAGAACAAGTGCCTGTGGGTGCCGACAGGTTGCCAAATGTTGAAATGCGAGGTACAGTAAAAATGGGGTTTAGAGCCACTTTCAAGATTCTTTCACTTATATCACGGCCTGTCAGTTTAGGGCAGGAGGAAACCCGCAACATCCGTAGTGCTGAATGTTGCAATAAACCTGTGAGCACTGGCTGGTAATGGCAAGACCAACGATGATAATTGTACTGCCACTCTACAGACAGCGCATTCTATCAATATCGCGTCAGAAAGGTAACTTTCGTGGACATTGATCCCGGGCTCCTGGTGCGGGATTTGAACCGGGAAACCCTCAGTATACTAGCAGAATATTATTGATAATGTTCAACACAATATTAATACAATTTGTTACATCGCTGGATTTGTAAAATAATTTTGTAGTCTAAAAACATTCTAGCATACTAAATATAGCAATAGCAATGCTTCTTGGATGTGCTGGCGTAAATGTTAGCTACTCCCCAAGGAGTTGAGAATGTCACATGAATGTGCACTGCTCCATTGACAGTTGTAATATGTTGTTGGTAATGCTGATTGGCAGCAAGTTGGAAGTTAAGCACATTAATAAAGTGCATCATCATGTTGTTATTATCACATAAATGACGTTACTTTATTAGTTTAAGAACAAATTTACCGCAGAAAGTTCACTGATCATGTTTGCACTCTTCTCTTCCTTTTTCTGCGCTACGAGCAACACGTGTCGATTTTCCTCGTTTTCTTGGAAGACAGTCTCATACTTTCTCTGCAGCTGTTTAAAAAATTAATGGATAAAATCATAACGATATTGATTCGCCCAAAATAGAACTGGTGGTTCAAATTCGGCTTGTTCAATTAGCCAAATCGTCCCCGCAATTTTTATTTCACAAGTCCTAAATCAATTTCTTAACTAAGTTGGGCTGCATGTATAATGCTCACAGACATATTTACAAGCACACGATATATGGCATCACCCTGAACAATCTCTTTCCTCCAGGACACATATATAGTTTCCGGTAATGACATAACTTTTTATCAGACATTCACATCACTGAAAATTGAACAGTTACCAGAACCGTGTACGTAATAACGCCTTCATGCATTGTATTCGTAAAAAAAGAATTATCACCCCCCCCCCAAAATGCCATTAAGATAATTTGTAAAGGTATTGAAACCGTTGAAAAGACACGAGTTGCCCCAAGGGAAAATATTGCTCTTTATCGCAAGCCTAATGAGGATGACCATTTCCATGAAAGTCGCTAAGCGAGTACAAGTGTACTAACTGTCTATGCCGGTCTTCCTGTTAACAGCATCATATTTACATTCAAGATGTTAACCATACACAGATTTGCCTTGTACGTTTCAAGCAACCAATTTGGATAAATCTAGATTGGCATTATGTCCTAGTGTTGTGCACTATTATATGTTTAAGTATATTAGAAATTGGCAGCTTGGCAATCTACAGTAGGTGTGTCTCTTTAATACACTGGGCTCGACAGGAAGTAAGGATTGTCTGCCTTGGACAGGTATCATCCACAGGCGGACAAGTGAAATAGCCGAGCTTAACAAGCCCTTTACCTACAGGGCAAGTAGTTTCAGGTCCGAAAGGACACGGTGACAAGTGCCTCAAAAAGTTAACGAACAGTTTCAAATATCAAGAGTTACACATTAAAAGGTTTCGATTTTTGTGTCCTATAATATAGGTTAAAAAGAATATTAGAAATTGACAACCTACTGTAGATGACTCTTTAATAGTGTTTCAAATATCAAGAGCTACACATTAAAAGGTTTCGATTTTTGTGTCCTATATATATGTTAAAAAGATATTAGAAATTGTCAGTTTGGGTGACCTACTGTGACTCTTTAATGCAGTGTTTCAAATATCAAATAGCTACACACAGCCCATTGAAAGTGGACATGCAGTTTAATTATTTGGCCACAATTTACCGGCTGGTAATGATGGTTGGTTGGTTGATTTGGGATTTAAAGCCACCTTCAAGATTTGTTCACTCACATCATGGCTTGCATTGATATGTACTGCTTATACTAGTCTGGATTTCCACCAGTTTTTATAATGCTAGCTCACTTGGAATATCATGCTGCAGATAGAACATGGATACCTCACTCAGACACAGTGATTCCGAGCCGACCAGTCCTTGCTTTGCCTAGCGTCAAGCAGGGGAACAACAAGTACTACCTTTTGGTACTGACAGAGCAAGGTTGATAACTGCACTGCCATGGTATAGACAGCACATCCTATTAATATCGTGTCAGAAAGATAACTTTTGTGAACATTGATAACAGGCTCCTGGGACAGGATTTGAACCTGGAGCATTTGGCTCCGAAGTCCAAACATTCTACCATTGTGCTACCACCTGCCCCTACAAACTTAATAAAATAATTACATGTTTCATAATCAATTAACTATGTGTTCCAAAGCATGACAATTTCCTGAATCAGCATCTTTGAGATTTGACGTGCGAGTGTGTATCAAAGTGTTTCATGTAAAACCAAACATAATCAAAAGAGAACCAAGAGAAATCATTCTTCTGTTCCCGTGACAATTAATAATGACACGCGACACAATCATGTGGAAATTGGTTTGAGAACACCACTAGTCTGGAAAGCAATTTCCATGTGGATGATTCTCTAATGCAACAAAAACAATCAATTTGCCCCCAAAATACTGATCCTAAAGTGCAACCATCATGGAATCAAAGACTTGGGCTTGACTGATTCCCAGCCTGAAGAAATGGTTCTTGATAAGGTCTGCTTAAAGAGGATCAGATCGGAATGTCTCGTGATCGAAAAAGGGACCTTTAAATAATTGTCGTTTGTCCACCAATGGCTTACAGATGTAACTCGACTCAGCACATTTCATAACTTTGTATGGAAATTGAATTAAAACAAATTATTGCTATTCTGAATGAAACTAACATTAGTCATACTTTCTAAAAAGATATGAATTATGTTGGGTTTTTTAAGTAAAAGAAAATATATCAGAAGAGGCAACAAATAAAAATAAATATCATCCAAAGGTAGTATTCATTTGTAGCTAACAGTGTTTTCTCTGTAGTGTTTCCATTATTTTACAGTAGTGATTTTGATGGGATGAAAACCTGTAACAATTACATCTTGGAAAATTGACACCCAGAAATCAGTTCACTCGAATAAATGATAATAACTGACAACAGCCCAGATAATTGTCGCAAGGGGTTGAAGAGTCTACACTCGTCTCTCCGGCCTCCCTCCTCCATAGGAGTCGAAGTCATCCGAGTGTATTTTAGATGTAAGTATCGAAATAGAAAGAGAAAATTATTTCTCCTTATTTCCTCACTACTAACAGTGCAAGTTGCGTTCACAAGTTTGCAAGTCAAAATGTTGTGTTTTCCATACAATGCAGGAAAACGTAAGTTTGAATAGATGGCTATATCTGGGGGAATTGCGGGACTATTTGAGTGTGTTTTAGAAGTAAGTATTGAAATAGAAATAACTGACAACAGACCAGATAATTTTTCATGACAACCTCCTAAAAGAATTCTGAATTAGAATTCAACATGTAATTTGATGATGTGATTAATTCTGTGATAAAAACTAATATGACATGTCACAAGTGATAACATGTTCAGGTGGTAACATGTTCTGTGATGAGAATTGACAAGTAACATTTTCTGTAACAAGAACAGACATTACATGTCATAGGAGTGTCATAAAGTGGTAACATGTTCTGTGACGAGAACTGACATGTGACACAAATGTTATGTGACAAGAACTGATGCAACATGTCACAAGTGTCATGAAGTGGTAACGTGTTCTGTGACGAGAACTGACATGTGACATGTCACAAGTGCCATGAGGTGGTAACATGTTCTGTGATGAAAATTGATAAGTAACATGTTCTGTAACAAGAACTGGCATGACATGTCATGAAGTGGTAACATGTTTTGTGACAAAAACCGACACGACATGTCATGTGGTGGTATCCTGTGTCCATATGCTTCCCACCAGAGGCAGTTGGAGATGCCCTTGAATATTACCCTTGGAGCATTGTCTCCCATTCCTTCCAGCAGGAAGACAAGCTATTGATAGTGAAATTGGAGTGGATGACACAGGCTTAGTCCCTGTTGTTCTGGGCCCAGTTCCACAAAGCAATCGTAGCGCTACAAGTCATAACTCCAATATGTTAACATGAAGCTACGATTCTTGTAGCACTACAATCATTCTGTGGAATGGAGTCATGCTACAATTGATTGTAAATCCAACTTTCTGGACAAGCTACAAGTGTAGGTATGTTTACACAGAACACTTTTATCACTAAATTAGTTTTAACTATTGCAGCAATAATAAAAGTATTTCATAGCTTACACTTGTAGCGGGTCCCTAAAAAATTGATTTACAATCAATTGTAGCTACAAGAGACCATGGGCCATGTTCCCGAATCTATTGTACACATAACAACATTGTTAAGCCTTTGTGGAGAAAGATTTTACATTCGGGATCATCAAATTTTCCTCCACGAAGGTGTTGGGCATACGATAGCTTCGGGAACATGGCCCTCGAGCAGCAGTGCCCTTGCTACACTCATCTACTAGATGGTTCCGTACAAATGCAAACTTCACAAACATGTATTAAATATATGTATAAATATAGACAGGATTCTACAGTCGGGAGCTTGTGATCAGGAAGATTACGTAGGCAAGATACTGTACTGTACAGAGCCTCTATTGTTATGTGTATGATTGCTTCCGGGTTGACAAGCCGTGAGATTATCCATTGATTTCACTTGACCAAGGAAACAGTCATGCTGTTTATCTCGCAACTATTTCCCTCCCAGACTTCAATAACAACATTGTTATTGATGAATTTCCTGGATAGTTCCACTTGTGTGCGAGACCAATGAAATTATTGTGGTAGTTTTTCATGATTATTTCTTTCTAGATTTTGACATACGATGAATTTTTATGATATTTAACTGACATTTATCAGTGCATGGCAGAAATAAAATATCATTCAAACATTCAATACATAAAAATAAAATATCATTCAAACATTCAATACATAAAAATAAAATATCATTCAAACATTCAATACATAAAAAATAAATATCATTCAAACATTCAATACATAAAAATTAAATATCATTCAAACATTCAATACATCATTCAAACATTCAATACATAAAAATTAAATATCATTCAAACATTCAATACATAAAAATTAAATATCATTCAAACATTCAATACATAAAAATTAAATATCACTCAAACATTCAATACATAAAAATTAAATATCATTCAAACATTCAATACATACAAATACAAATAAACTTTTTTTTTCTTTCTTGAATTTAGGATGCACTTCAAACAATTTTAATTGGGTGATTTGGATCATAAAACCATATTTCCTGCATATGATTACCTCCTGACAATTGTGTTTGATGTTTTATGCCATCAATTTATTGACGAAAACACAGACATTAAATAATTTAAGCTGTATTTCCTGATTTAAATCACCAGATCAATATAACTGATGCTTGTGACAAGAAGTTATCTTTGTCATGATCAGATTACCAGCAAATGAGTACAAACTGGAATACTAATTGCTCATCTCCTATTTTCATTACTGGTACCACTATACATGACACTAATAGTGTTAAATGGTACTAATAGTGTTATATAGTGCATTCCTGACCTTAGCAATTGTGCATTACCTCAGGAAGTTAAATACTTATTAATTGCTATGTGCTCCTATTAGTTTAAATTTTCCCTATTCATTATACATGACATTGTATCACATATTATTTTTACTAGTATTTATCAATTGCTGTGCATTTCTATTAATTCTGCTCTCCCATATATATTGACCTCCTCCTTGGTGCAGTGGTTAGAGCATTAGCCTGGAGAGCGGTACTTTGGTGGTTTGAGCCCTGGCCAAAAGTCATACCAAAAGACATTAACCCTCTCCCGGCTGGATTAGGCACAGACACCGCACTTTAGGACATCTCGGGTTGTCTTCAGCAGGGACAGAGTTAAAAGTAATTTTTGTTCCCATGCTTGGCACTCAGCATTAACCCTCTCCCTGCTGGATTAGGCATAGACACTGCTATTTGGGGCATCTCTGGTTGCCTTCAGCATGGAGAGAGTTAAAGGAATGAAACAAGGACTGGTTGGCCTGGAGTCATTTTCCTTTTCTCTCTCTTTTGATTGGGGTTTAGAGGTTATTTCACTTATATTACAGCTTGTCAGTTTAGGGCAGGAGGAAACCTGCAACATCTGTAGCTCTGAATGTTGCTGTAAACCTGCAATCACCGGCTGGTACTGACAAACCAAGGATGAGAACTGCATTACCATGGTACATGATCTCATTAGAAAGGTAACTTTCGTGAACATTGATGATGGGCTCCCGGGACAGGATTTGAACCCAGGCCTTTGGTTCTAAGGTCCAAACATTCTACCACTGAGCTACCACCCGCCCTTGAATCAGTTAATAACGCATCTGAGTAGGGCATCCATCTATTCTAGTGTGCCTAGCACCACCAGCTGGTAGAAATCCAGCCAGGTACAAGCAGGGCATGTGCAGACAAACATGCAAGCCATGATATGAGTGAAATAATCTTCAGTGTCTCTAAACTCCAATTCAATCACTAACCAATCATTATATGTTTACATATGCTGCTACTGTATATAACACTATATTCTCCATCTTCGAGTTGAGCATGATTCATAACATTGGTAATGGTGCCATACCTCTGTAAAACGGCTGGCTTCTATTCGTAACGCCATCCTGAATTCGTCCTCCAGTTCGCCATACTGCCGACTTAACTCATCAATTCTGAAATGTAATTTTTTAATAAATTTTAATAATTCTGAAATATTTGTTAATAATCCATTTAGGTTTTTCTTTCAAAGAATTGCTGGAAATCTATTAAGAGGTTTATGTTTCTTTTTGATTTGTTTGTCGTAAACTCACTTTTCTCTCTGTGAAGTTAGTTCTTGTGTATGTCGCAATGCCAATGATTCAGCCTCCCTGTGGATTAGCTGTTGAAGTTCAGGAGTACCCAGACTGTAGCGATTCTTCATGTCTTCCCTGATGAATAAAGAAAGTAAAAATGATCACTTCAATGTAAACAAAAATTATATAAGTCAGTGTCTTTTCATTGTTCAGAGTTTCAACTGATCAGAATAATAATGTGTGTATGGTAATAAAAAAAAGAAGCAATAACAGCATTTAATGTATTTCTGTAGTTTATCTAGTTAATATGAAGACATTTCTGGTAGAGAAAAAAACATTTATAAAAAATATGCGATAATTCTAGCAATTTGATTGGTTGAGAGGTGTCCTGGTAAAAGCCGGTTTGGCTTAATAGGGTAAAAGATGTGACCTCACAAATGACTGTCATGTCATTGCAAGGATGAGATTATTAAACATTATGGAGGGAGGGATAATCTGCATTCCAATCTGATTTCCCCTCCCTCCCTCAAGGGAGAGAAGGATAGTTGTATCAGTGACCTTTGACCTATGCCACTTTAACCTTTCGCCTGCTAAGAACAGCCAGAATATTGCTCCATATAACAGTTCATATTATCAATTTAGCAGAGAAAAGATTAACAGTCCAGTTGCAGGATGCTCTTGTAGGCTACAATAGTTGCAGGGACTTGCAATTGCTGTTACAATAGTTGTAGCGCTGTCTTATTCAGATAGCATACAATAGATTCATGCAACCCAATTCTAACTGTAGAAGACTCTACAATTGGACTTACAACTATTGTAGGGCTACTGGACCCTGGCCTGTTGCACACAACAGTTGAAGCTACAATTGATTGTAAGTCAAATGTTCAGAACCCACTACAAATGTTGCATGTGCCACTTTTATCGCTACAATATTTTTAGTTAACCATATTCTCAAGTATTATTAACGATAAAAGTGCTTCATGCAATGCACCTACATTTGTAGCTGGTTCCGAAATTCTGACTTACAATCAATTGTAGCTACAACTGTTGTGTGCAACAGGCCAGGGAATGGAACATTGGGTTCAGATAAGTTTCAGTTTACCCTCTCCCTGCTGGATTAGGCACAGGTACAGCCATTTAGGACATTTCAAGTTGCCTTCAGCATGGAGAGGGTTAAGACGTCCCCACACCCGTTCTCGGATAAATGCAGATTACAGCTAATGCAAGTTAACAGATGCTGACACATGTGGCATTGTCCATTCTCAGTGTGTTTAACCCTCTCCATGTCAAAGGCAACCGGAGATGTCCCAAAGAGCAGTGCCTGTGTCTAATTCAGCAGGGAGAGGGTTAATACGTCCACATAATCATATTTACCTGCACATCATAACAAATTAATCAAGATTGGCTACGAAAGACTATTTAACCTTGTCCCTGCCTGATTAATACATGTAAACATCACATGTTCAGCTAGAGCTGTGCGAAATAATATAATAATGTTAATGCACGTGTAAGTGAGATACGATCGATGTAATTAAACTGTTACGTTTTGTTCACTTTTTTTTTTCATTTTGTGAATGAATGAATTAGTGTTTTGCAGATGATTATGGGAGTGGTGCTCATAGAATACAAGCTTTTGCACCAAATCCCTTTAAATTTACTGCAATCAAATATATTTAAATCATCTTCAGATAATGACAAGTGGATGTTAACATAGCAATAATGTTCATGATGAATTTTCTAATACATTTTTTAAATAGTCCATATACAGGTGCATTTTAAATTATTATTAAATAATTTTCCAGTGCAATCTAAGAAAACAAATTTTGTCATCAATTGTCATCAATAAATACTCAAATCACTGCATTTATCCTGCTTGGCTTCCTTTAATAACTTAGAAAATGTGATTAATAAAAATTAAACTACATGAACAAAGGTGACTAAGAATGTTTTCATCATTATATCAATAAATTCTATTTGTGTCAATAAATTGTAGTTGCGTCAATTATTTTTAATAACCACGTCTGTGAGAATTGGCAATCTTAAAATTTGTATTCTCATTAAACCCTTGGGCTCCTCTGCACTATTTCAACCAATGAGAAAAACCTGACACTCATGGAAAATCATCTAATTTCCAAAGCTAATGGAAACTCTGTCTAGTGCCAGTGGCCTGGCCCCCCTTTCACAACGGCCTCCTAACTAGCTCCTAAACCAGTCCTATACCTTGTCACCCCGTACCAAGTGTATCATGACGACGTCACAAGTCTTATCCCTTCTTTAATCGGCATCTAACTTTGGAGGTGATAAAATGGGTCATAAAGTTAGGAGCTCCTAAATTTAGGATGTGGTTGTGAAACGGGGGCCTGGACTTTAACATACAGCCTAACAGGCCTATCAGGTGCATGTCTATGAATGACATGATAAATGATGGATGAAAGACAGATTTGTTTGGTTGAATTGGGGTTTAGAGCCACTTTCACGATTTTTCACTCAAATCACGGCTGATATGTCTTGTATGCACATGCCCTGCTTGAACTAGGCTGGATTTCCACCAGCTATTGGTGCTAGCTCACAGAAAATTCTGGCACATGTAGAACAGGGTTATCCCATTCAGATACATTATTAACCGACTCATGACAGAAGAATGATAGAAGAAAAATGAGAGATTGAAGGAAATAATGATTCCCCAATCATCGGAAACACTGTATTTGCTGGAACATGGAACAGAACAAGGAACACAGAACATGGAATACCAAACATGGAATACAGAACATGGAACACAGTGAGTGAATTATTGTTTTACATCACAGCAGGAATCTTTCACCCATACGTGATGATCATGGAACACAGAACATGGAACACAGAACACAGAACATGGAACACAGAACATGGAACACAGAACACAGAACATGGAACACAGAACATGGAACACAGAACATGACAACATCTTCAAGAACAGTGACTCGCTGGCACTTTAAACGCCTCAGGATGATGGATATTTTATCAGTCAACTTGCTCAAACAACCGTCTCCAAATTGGTTCTGGTAAATCTAACCACAGACAGACAAAATGACATTATCAGACAACTTATAGACTTAGTTGATGTAAGAACACAATATCTGTCAGTCTAATTCCAATGGAGTGCTCCGACATGGGGAAGGTGGTGTAATATGATAGGTCAGACAGGTACCACTGAGTTAATAACATGTCAGATATCCTAGTTAGCTTCTTCCATGGATGTAAATGAGCTTGCCAATACCAGATAATAACTGTCCTGGCTGTGATCCGCAGGCTGTAGGAGAAGGAAAAGTGGATGTGACATTTCCGTATTGAAATGTACGTATGGAGATATTGATCATCAAACTGGAATGATCTTCAAATATAAGTGACAGAATATAAGACATAATTACTGACATTATAGATGGATGTATACTACTGGGCAGAATGACGAACAGAATATGTAATTTTGAACTTTAAGAATACAATTAGCATAGTGGTCCAGAGGTAGCGAGTCTGCCTTATAACCCGGAGGTCCAGGGTTTGATCCTAGCTTATGCCATCGTGTAGGGACTCTTGAGCAAAGTGCTTAGATCCACACTGCTCCACCCAACTGTGAATGGGTAGCCGGTAGGATGAGTTGAGAAGGTGAAAAGAGTGCACATTAATCCATTAACTGGGGTAATAATGTAGTGTTACGATAATGCTTTAGAGCATGGCTTTGGCGCAAAATAAATGTTCACATTATTATTTATTTTTAATTAGTCAGGTGTTCAGCAAATATCAGAGATTTACTATAAAAAGCAGGGAGTGAATGAGTTATTTTTTATGTCGCAGTGGATGAAAAAAGGCTGGTGAGTCAATCACATACAGTTTGTGTGTGCAGTGCAGTGCAATGGTATGGTGGCTCAGGTTAAAGTGAAGCACGTTCTAGCTCGGCTGGTACGTGGATGGGTGACCGAGAACCTGATCGTATCTAGGAT
>JAUTBT010027719.1:0-19469 GCA_032361225.1 Lepetodrilus schrolli
AGTTACCTTTCTGACGAGATATTGATAGGATGCGATGTCTGTAGAGTGGCAATGCAGTTATCATCCTTGGTCTTGTCGGTATCAGCGGATGCTTGCAGGTTTACTGCAACATTCAGCACTACTGATATTGCAGTTTTCCTCCTGTCCTAAACTGACATGTCATGATATAAGTGAAAGAATCTTGAAAGCGACTCTAAACCCCAATTTTAAAAAATAATAAAATAAATAAATTTAGTGCCTAGATACCACCGGCCATGTATTGGCAGGTTGATTACGTGCCAGGTTTAAACCAATTTTGTGTATTTTATCATACATTTTTGTTTGTGAAATGTGGAACAGTTTCTTACATTATGTTAAATTTTGGCAGAGCAGATAACAAATGATGGACCATTTGAAAGCAATTGTTTTGGTGTTGTTTATTTTTTTGAATGTATATGCTGTACATATTTTGGTTTTCAAATCCTTTGAGAACATAATTAAAATCCAATAAAGTATTTCATAAACTTAAGCCTAAGTACATCTACTTTCTGTCCAAAGACTAAAGTGCACAGTACTGATGTGGACTTAACATATAACAGTCTATATAATACATTTACCATCTTTTATACAACCAGGAATTGGATACATTTTGTTGATTTTTTTTTTTTCGTAATTTCTTTTTGTTTCTATTTCAAAGCAACTTCAGCTAATGTTTTATACACTGTGGCTCGATACATTCCAAAACTGTTTGTACACATTGTATGTATGTAACACCAGCTATTTTAGCCAGTACCACACACAATTACTCAGAAGGTGCAGAGTGCAATACCTATATCAACATAGCGTCAACATAGCGTGTACACTTAAACATGGTAATGGTATGTAACTGGTTCGCCATGTGACAAAACAATCAGACTGTGCTTTAGCATTGTGTCACCGACAGTTTACATTTACGTATTACATGTCTGTCAGATCTTGAGCCAGATCTTGTGTATGGCTATGAGGAGTGAAGTTACAGGTAGATTGCTGTGAAATGTGTGTCACCATTTGTTCATGCAAATTATACGTGTTCACAAATGTTGATTAACAAGTACACCCATATCTTTCAGTAAATTTATTTCAGTTTTGTTTTCTATTGTTCCTAAAGACCACCACTTTACATGTTATTTTAAATATGTTATCATTGACTTATTATTAATAATAAGTAGATTTCTTTTTGGCTTTTATCATTGTCCCTAAATGTCACCTGGGTATGTTATTTTTTATATGGTGTCAAGGTTAAGGTACATATTGTTTTGTGGTATTTTTTTACCATTTCTTAAACATCTAAATTTATTTTGCTCCTTTAACATCATGTCTTATGTATAACTATTACAAACGTCTACATTTTCAGCACAGAAAAAAGTAGATACCAGGATTACATTTTCATTTTAAAAAAGGCCTCTTAATATAATCACTGTGTCATTTGCAGTATAACCAGCATTCATTATTGTTTCATATGTAGTATAACTGACATACAGATTAATAATTCCAACATTTACACTTTAATTTGGCTGTTTCCATGTGCCGAGTAAGTAACTAACATTAATTTTGAGTTGAATTTCACCATGATGTTAAGACTAACATGACAATAATTGTTTTTACTCTTGTAAGAACGTAGCCAAGTTGATGTTAGATGTCCGCGATCCCGTCAAAGTATCTTGGCTGCAGCATGACGTAAGCATACTTGCTGTGTACAGTATTTCAGATAGGAGTGTTGCTGACAAAACTGGCAAATAAATGCATATATTCTGTCAAGTTTCCAGACATGTGTTACATGTTTCTATCATGATTGATGTACAAGAAAATGCATTGCTACCAATGGAATGAAGTAGACCTCCAGATATACAGCTGTTGAAAATATACATGATGTCACGCAAAGATACGTTTTACTGCTGATATATGCTAGATTGCATATTTCTGTACTGTTCTGTTGTGTTTGTGGTATTTATTAATATTCCATTAACCTTATTCTTGCTGATGGGAATCAGAGGTGCCCTGATTATCTGTGATTTTATTATTTATTAAATTAAAATTTAGATATTTTCAAGATTCTTTCACGTATATCACGGTTTGTCAGTTTAGGGCAAGAGGAAACCCACAACATCTGTAGCACTGAATGTTGCAGTAAACCTGCGAACACTGGCTGGTACTGATGGACCAAGGATGATAACTGCATTGCCATGGCACAGACAGCACATCCTATCATTATCACTCTAAAGAAACTTTCACAAACATTGATGCCCCCCAACTGGACAGGATTTGAACCCAGGGCCTTTGGCTCCAAAGTCCAATGTGTGATTAGCATTTACCTTATAGGATGGTTAATGTCTGTCCTTATTTTCTATTAAGCAATTATTTAATTTGAAATGAAAAGAAAATAGATACACTACACTTACATATAGCTTAATAATTTCCGAAATCAGAGTTTTAGAGGTTTAATTTACATGTTTTAATCTAGAATTGTGTGTTCTTGAGCTATTTAGATAAAATAATACTTTTGCATCTTTGGGAGATATTTTGTTAGAAAGGCTTATTAATATTCAAAACATATTCGCAATATTGATCCAATTAAAATATTCTAAGCAATGTTATCATATTGTTTATGATTCTAGGTTTCTCACATAATTTAATGACAGCAATAGAATATTTTTCACAATTATCTGACAATGGGCACTTTAGTACTGCTTTGTAAGCAAGACTTACCCGATAACAATACGTTTCCTGTGTCATAATATTTAGTATGGTTAAAAGGAAACACGAATCATGATTGAATAGCAATAACTGTTGAACCACACCCAGAATTTCATTTGTACAGAGGTATGGATTTACGTTTTCCATCTTTAATGTACATTAGCAATAGTAGTTCTTTCAAACTGTGATACCACACTAAGCTATCGACACCCTATAGGTAACCCCCCAAGGGTTGTATCTCATGTTTTCTTGGGCAATTACCTTTTGTAGACATTGAGTTGTGGTCTGAAAACCCATCAGATGTATTGTGACGAGAATTTGTCCAGCTTTTTGTCCTATAAATATACTATTATTGTCCGTTTTGTGAAAGGAATGTCGCGGTTGGTATAGCGATATCCGGTGACTTTCCAAGGTAAATTCTTTGTTTTAATTACGACGCAGGTATGGGTCAGTTGAAACGCTCACGTGTATGATTCACTCGATAATTGAACTCAGGTAATTGTTCGGTGGTTTTCAGAATACAATAGCTCCTTAAACAATCAGGCCACCATACAAGTGGAATGTTCTGGTAAATGTACAAGTTTTGGTTGTTTTCATGTTAGTAGTGAGAAAACTTTCAACCATGTGAATACTTGTCGGTGATATTGATGTGTTGTTTGTACACCAATATAACTTTTAATAAAGGTAAGTATTCAATATTGATGTTTACTCTACAGGGCTATACAGGTACATACTTATTTGGATATTTCTTTCAATAGTTTAATTAAAGGGTTTAGTGAAGTATACTGTTTGAATTTGCAACTACGTGTATGTGTAAAGTTTACATATATTGTCCTGTCAATGCTTGTATGATTTACGTGCTTAATTATTTTGTACAAGAAGATAATATTAATTACAAGTCAGTTAGCATCTAAATCTATGTATTAAGTTAATGTGTATAATATTCTACTTCTATGTCTATTCTGTAATGTAGAATTTACTAGAATATTTCATTTTGGTACTAAATGTCAACATAATTAATCATAAAAGTATGAAAGAATAACAAAGAATGGCTGCAATGCAAGTTTCTATAAACTAATCATAATGTAGGTTCTATAATGTATTTTCCCATTGTGGGTAACATACAAAAGGTTCATTGAAAGTCAGTGTTATTGTTTGTGCTGTGACTATTAGAACAAAACTTACTGAACCAAAAGCGAGAGGGTCTGCCATGTTTATTTCAGAATGGGAATGACTATGTCATTGTCCGGGCTGTGTATATAATATATATTGGTAAAATATACAATGGTGCCATGAATACTAACTTGTCAAGTGATATAGGTCAGTCATGTTGAATTATTTTCAAAAAGTATATATCATAAGTTCGTTCAAAGGTCTCGGTGTGAATTGCAAAGAATATGAATATGGAATGATGTAGAAACACTTGTTTCACAATCAGATTGTTAATAATAATTTTTGTCTGTGATATACATGTAGAATATAAATATATGTATGATTTAGATGTTGGATATGCTCCACAATTGACATCTATATACCATTAACGGGATAAAATTAAGTGGAATTTTATGTCATATCAAACGAATCACACATAGTGTTTACTGGAACCTGACTTCACTAAAGTATGCATTGTGTGTTTTGCCAATAGTTTTATAGAGCATATCATTGAAAGTGAAGAATATGTGTCAGTTTATATTGTTCATTATCCAATCAAATATCTATTATTTTTAAGGCACAGTCCCCTACATGGTTGATTAAACAAGACCATGTTATTGTAATGTTTAATACATGTCACTGATTTTAAGGCATTTTAATCAGGTTTATTGATGCCATGTATTGAATGTGGCAGAAGACGATTGGTAAGCAAATGCTACATAAAAATTACCTCAACAATTTGATGTAATTAACCCTCACCATACTGGAGGCAACTGGAGGTGCCCTGAAGAGCAGTGCTTGTGTCTATCCAGCAGGGAAAGGGTTAAAGGTCAAAGCAGCTCTCATGCCTTAGCCAGAGGTGGGTTTTCTTGATAATTTGACTCTATAAATATATAAGTATAGGCTTTACCTTGGTATAATACAATGGTACATGGGAACTAATGAGTGTTTTGTATGTGTGTGTGGGACGTTGGTCTGTACTGTGAGAATATGGTGTGAAGAGGGTATTACGCCGAGAAAATCACCAACATTAAATAATCGGTTGAAGTGGTTATAGTCCATGATAAAGCATTATGCACTGAACACAGCTGAATGAGGTCATATGATCAACTGAATGAGGTCATGGTTGTAGGATTTCAAGAAAGAAGGAACATATAATCCCAGCTGTCCTTCGTGAGAGTTGGAGAATTCTAAAAATACAAAAAGAAAAATGTGAGTTCTTCCCTACCCCCCTCCCTGATTACCCCCCCCCCACACACACACACACACACACACACCACCACCACCACTACCACCACCACCACCATCATCCTATACTACCCCCACACCAACCACCTACTGGATCCAGCCTTGGATGTGAATCTGAATGAAGTCTTCATGATGTTAGTGTTATTATGCCCTATTGTTCCAATAATGGTCCACATCACAGGTACATACTTTCAGCATATTGTTTACTGTCAGTAGTGACGGTCTTACCTCACGAATTTACTCAAGTTTTAAGTGGATAATTGAAACCATTTTCGACAATTTCCTACGACAATTTCCTACGGAATTGACATTTAAATGTCTGCTTGGGAGGACAATGACTGTCGTCAATGCCATACACGATCTACGCGGGATCGACATTACAAATGCTCCGTGATTATTCCAAGCAGGACCAGGCTAGACATGTGAATAACTAATAGAGAGAGGGCATGAGATCTACAAATGTCAAGAGGTTGTTCCATGCAATTCCCATTGTCCTTGTTCATCTGCTGTCAATTCCGTATCAGACAGAGGTCAAACAGCAGTTTACCAAAGGTCAAACCTCCAAGTACATGTATTTTGAGCAAAACATGACAAGAGTGTGTGCTTCATTCATTTTGGAGTTTGACAGTGGGTGGAATATTGAACATAGCTACTAGGTAAACATCAGGTGAGATGCAAGCTCAGTCTTGTTTCATTAATATTCAACAGGTAATAAGTCTGAATTTATGTAGCAAATAAAAGACCAAAGTTGAAATGCAAGTTTGCATACCTATATGTTGGAAAATATCCAGATTAACTGGGAGAAAATATGTGAAAATTGTTCTGTTTATTTCCCACGTCAACTCCATGCTCATCAGCATCTATGTTATTCTGTGAATGCACTTGTATAAGAGATGCACAACAACATCACGACTGGAATGAATCCTGTTATGGTGGTTGCCCAGGAAGACTCGGTTCACATGCAGCGAGGACTTTTGTATGCCAAGGGTACAGTTATTGTCCATTATTATTTGTACTAGCCATGGTTCATGGGTATTACCAGGCTGTCCTCCCACCATAAACAAATCACTAATATTTCTGAAATACTGTGGGAAAATTTAAGACCTTAATTTCATTGTCCACAAGGTTACTGGAAAAGTGTAGAAGGACATTAAACCACAAATCACTAACAAATATTGCCACTCAATATATGCTATATGCAGGACCATGAATGTAGACAAGCCTAAAGGGATACTAGTAGGTATATACTGTAGTATGTTATGTGTGAGAACTCCATATAATTTAACTTTAAATAACCTGCTTAGCAGGTAGGTATAGATCAAAGAAAGTGCAAACAAATACATGCTTACTTTCAAAGGGAATTTTGTTTCTTATTGGATGAATTCATGTATTACCTGGGAGTATATTTATATTGATAAAAACTGTTTAATTGTATATCTATTTTAGGCTGGATTATTCATTAATTTGCTAGAATAAATACCTTTTATGTAAATTTACAATAATTAAATTAGAACTATTACTAATACAAGGAAATGCAGACAGTATCTTAATATTAAAAAATATAACATTCTATGTAAATATATGAAGAACATTGGAGATCAACATTGTAAGAACATCATTTCTTGTAATACATTGTATGCACATTGTGAAGACATCTTCTGTGGTACTAGGATGTCAACCTTCTCTGAATGAGAATGAAAATTACCCTGTTCAAGGTGAAGATCACAACCCTATGAAGTGAATATTAGGACTCCTCAAAGTGAAGATCAACTCTAGGAGGAAAGGTTACAGGAACAAAGTCACAAAGAATATATTTTCCCCTTTTTCTCTGAAAGATAGATTTTTTAAGGTACGAAATACCCATACCTTGTGACAAAGAACTCCAATGAAGAGGGAAATAGTTTCCACAGACCTGTGTAGCTATTGTACTGGGGTTAATGGCTTGATAATGTCGACATTGTGACAAGAAGACGAAGCTATTGTTGTCTGTTGAGAGCAATGAACAAGACATTAGACTGGCATTACAATGACATTAGACCTGACATCAGTGGTAAGAGGTGGCATGGCAGCTGAACCAGCTATGGAGTTCAAAACATGATCAGTAGGAACAAAAAGTAAAGGTTATCTTTGTAACTCTGTTTGCAACTGTTGGGTTCATGTAGGATTTTATCACCAAAATCTTGTACTGTTTACTTCCCTATTTTTCTTTTCAAGATTATTATCAGATTAAGGCTGGGTAGTATGAGTGAGTGGGTTTTAAGTTCTTAATGCTGTTTACTTATCTACTGGTTTTTTCTCAAGATTATTATCAGATTAGTGGTGGTGTGGGTGGGTAGGAAGTTGTTAATTGATAGGATTTTGGAAATAAGACAGACTTGATCTCGTGTTTCATCCTTACATGGAGCAAAGCACAATCCATTCAGTGCCTGGGAGTGTATGGACTGCACAAATGTGCAAAAGTCGTTAGATGTGCACAGAGTTTAGCCAATACATCTGTTTCTCTGAAAGAACTCAGCATTACCGCAGTTCATAAATATTACCAGCTGACAGGCACCAAAACGGAAGTATTAAGTTCAAACAGCAACTGAATTCACTTCCGCTGGGGACGTTTTTATCACTTATTTCATCTCCTTGACAGTTTATTACGGGTTTTTGAAAACTATCGGACTTTGTTTGTTTCACTTATGCATGTTAATACAGTATATATATATTTTTAGATCTACATCTGGTTGACCGTAACTTGGCATCAGTTTGATTCATTATGGAAGGCATTAATTTAATGTGTTCCAGTTATTAGGGTGGTTTACAGACTATGTATATTGGGTTGCTGAGCATTGGTATTTAGGGTGTGTCACCATAAATTATTCCAATATTGGCAATGTAGTGCACTGCAAAATTCTACAGGTCATAATGCAGTAATGGGTAATGAATGCAGTATATTTAGGATTCTGTTTTAATAATCAATTGGATATTTAGGGTAAGTAGATAGCTTTATTAAAAGGATAAGGGAGTTTTACATTAGATTCTGAATACTCTTTTATCTAACAGACAAGTTGCTGTTTTAGAGGATATTGAACCACTAGTTCTTTTGCGATAATGTTCATGTTGTATTATTTATCACAATCAATATAGGCTTCTGTCTAAAAGATAATGTACTTATGGTATATATGCATGACAGTGCCCATCTTTGTAATGGATATCACATCCACTCAGAACAATATGTTTATGTTTCATATGAAATGTTATATGATAGGATTCAACACAATTCATGGCTCTTAGCTTACTGCTAACCCAACCTGACAAGCTTATCACCTGTTAAGCCATGTCCTAAATATTTAATTTGGGCCCCATCTGATCAGAATATTTAATTAACTCGACTAAATTATCCATTGACTGAGCTGCATAATCACCCTGAAGAGTAATCCTGGGTTTATTCCACTTGAACAAATATGCAGAAAAGGCAAAGGCTTAGATAGCCACCTTGCAGGACTCTGGTGTTGAGATCTGACAAACACAGATCAGGGAGAGCACATTAGCAGATGTATATCTATCAACAAATCTGTAGTGTGATATTTTCGGCCCAGTGTGAGGGGTGTGGTGGATTACTGTCCTGAAGGGTGAGGACAAGGGTTGGATTAGCATTGCTGGGTATAGGTACATGACAGGATGTTCAGTTTTTGACTGTACCTAAGATATAGTTTACATACATCTAAACACACCCATACATCCATACCCCCCACTCACCTTCCCAAATAAGGCAACAGCAACTAATGAAATCCATCCTGCATTTACGAAAGAATCACACATGCAGCATCTCATAAACATGTGTTAATGGGTTAATTATGCATGTCCTGCTGACTGCTAATTATACCCACATAGTTCCACAGAAGATGATCTGACTAATGGATCAGTTACATATGGTAATTAGCATGTTGGAATGGCAAGGCAATAAAGACAAAGCATTGCTAACACCAGTCATAAAGGAACAGCGTTGAGACTTTCACAGCAGGAACATATTTTGGAGATAATTAATTACAATTGTTCACTGGACGGATGTAAAATTGTTGTCCACTCGCATCCCTAAATACTTCACAACTCCTTGCCTCCCGTTCCATGGAATGAATGTGTCGTCATTCCATGTAAATGTATGGGAGTAATGACCCTCGTAGCTCTACGATTGTTCTGTGGAGCAGGGTTTGAACCATAAATATTGTGAATGAATCATATTAATGCTTATTATTATTATTATTATTATTATATTTATTGTAAGACGTGACTTGAAATCTTCTGAAGAATAAATTGCTTATAAAATATCATAATTGTACATTCGACCTGGATATATGCATACATTGTATTATACACATGCGCACGGACACACACGTACACACACACACACAGAATCTTACAGTCATACAAATCTCAGTATACAATTATGAACAGGTGTATATATATATAGCCTATACTAGGGCTGTTCTGAGCGTCCTACCACCTCCAGACATCATGTAAGATTGATCAACAGTTAGGAAATTGAATTTCTTAAATGCAATTTATAGGTACAGGTATAGCCTATAGCAGTATATTCCAAGGTCAGGTCAAGCACTAGCAGTATATTATTATCTAATAAATATTGGAGTTTTTACTTTATTAGAACTCTATTCAAGATAGTGTTCCCTTACTTACAGATCAATGTGCTCAAAATCCACCATGTTTATTTAAATTTTATAGCATTATTTATCAAGCTGGTATTGTAAACATTACTTTACTTAAAGATCAATAAAACTCAAAATCCATCACCAGTTAAAATAATTAATTTGATTTTTGATAAAGCACATCATGGAGTGAATTATATTTTTAGAGGAGTATCTGTAGGCTTAAGCTTATCATAACTTCATAGCTTATTGTGATTTTATGGCTTTTGTTCAGGACTGCATGGGTCCTTACAGTCATAACTGTTAGTCCTATCTACCTAAACAGGTCCCTTTTAGCTTGTCTTGCCCTAATTAGGGATTTCACACTTAATCTATGCAAACAAGCCCTCATGTTCATTGTAGTAAATCCCATGGTTGTTAGGATTAGAGATAGTGCAGGGGTGCAGGGCTGGCCTATCTACTAAGTGAGCAATGATTAAAAAGGAAGGGAGGACTCTTTTTGTTGGTTCTGGAAATTGCTAAGCTTGTTTACAAGGAGATAAGTATTAAGTCCCCTTTGCTGGAGGGCAGATTGGGTGGTTCCTGTAGGGGGGCGAAACATACACCATTGCCATGCATGTTGATTGCTGATTGATGTAATTCTATACCTGTTTGACAGCCAGTGAACCCATGTATTGGGTCCTCCAGTGGTGTGAACCCATGTATTGGATCCAGTGAAATGGACACAGAGGATTAGTGTAGTGGGAGTATTACAATTTAAAAGGGTAAAGCACACACACATATGTAAGTATTTTGCTTGAAGAGATGGACTTGCTGTCTTTACACGAGGTGTCTGGGAATATGTGTGTCAGTGTAATTTAAGAATTTGGAGTTTGTATTACATTTCTTCCAAAATACTTTCATCCTAGGAGTTTTGGAAATCCCCTAGAAGGGTTCTGTTCATATATACCTGTTATGACACAGACAATACTTGTTATGACACAGACATAGCTACTACTGAAGTATTTGTAAGAGGATTTAATAGCATCTCGCTGGGGGAAAGATTCAAGATATGTTTGTCTTGCTGTTCGTGAAGGTTTCTGGGAATGTGCTCTTGAAATGTCACACATTCTGAGTCTTGACTAATTTTAAGAATCTTGAAATATGATTCTTCAGGTATTTCACATCAATATCCACGTACAAGTACCTCTTTTTTATTGCCAATAGTCATCAAGTATGAGTGAAAGATTCCCTTTGTGATGTAAAACAATAATTCACTCACTTATGGCCTATAGGTGTCTATGTAAATTTGAGGTATATTCTGTTCCGGCAAGATCCAGGAAGCTTAATTAATTGCTTTTTATTGTGCTGATTAATGTTTATTTATAAAACCATTTTTATATCCCGAAGAGTGCTTGTAACCTTGACATTTAGTGCTGTGTTCTACAGGAAAAGTTTAGGTCTATTTTCAAAAGGAACATCACTTGTTCAAATTTACTTTATAGACATCTTTGAACAGTTCAAAGGGCAGTTTCTAAGAGTTGAGTGTTTTCACACATGCTGGGTGAATAGTATTTGCTAAACTGTCCTATTTTAAAGATGGCACTGTTATGCAAACTCCAAGCCCTGCTGATTAAATGTTTGAAAAGTGTTTTGTGTTGGTTATGTCCTTCTGCTGTCTGTGACGACCACTGGCAAACAGGAGTATACTTATGTCAGTTGTCAGGTACAGGTCAGGGGTAATTCAACATGAAAAAGTACAAGTCATGGGCTTACAGTATTTGACAGGTATTGTGCTGCCTTGTTTGGTCTCAAAAAAAAGAAGTTCTCGTATTGTTTGCTTGATATTGTTCTGAATGAACATGCATTTATTCATAGACCCAAGAATTTAATATTTTAGGTTTAAACAAATATTTGGAGATTATTATATTGGGCTGATTGTTTCCATAGTACATGTACTGACTGTTACATACTGAATTCTGTAGGTATAGAACAATCCTGTAGATATACCATATATATATATTTACATTGATATTCAAGACATTTTAAGAAGTATTTTTGGTGTTCAGTATTGTTTGTTCAGTCTCACATGTAATGTAAATACAGTTTGCCCTTGGTAAATCCACCCCTTCAATCCAGCTATTACTCTCAGTCAATGACCCACTAAAAATAACTACAATGTTTTACCATAAATGCCTATCGTAAATCATTATCATCATATTGTCACCAAAATCTATTTTATTATTAAATTAACCACACTTACAACAGACTTCTCCTATATTAAATATTTGTGATATTAACATTGTTAAAACTACTTTAATGTATCTCTATTGTCTACTACAATTAACAGGTGCCTCTTTAACATGCTTTTGCGTCATTTACACCACTGCATTGTACGTTAATGATCTAGCTGCTATTAAATGTCAACAAGACTATTATTTTTTTAGTGTATTATGTGGCTTGTAATTGAAGGACAACGTTTGTATTCAATGAACATTTAATGTCAGGACAATAAATGTCAGGGTATTCAAACTTGCTGCTACTGTACCAGGCACATATATATTGGCCACTTAGTTCACCACATCCTGTATATACCATATAAGTGCCTCCAGGTTTATGATCAAGGGAGAAGCTCTTAGCTCGTTCAACCAGATTCATCCTTTACCTGTAAATATTGGCATCTCTATTGTGACTGGGACATAAAAACTGTCATCCGTTAATTACGCATTGAAAAACAGATTTGTTTGATTGACTATAACGGTAGGTAAATGCAATAGGAAAAAAGTGATTTGAGTGTTTTGTATGAAAGAATATATTTATTTAACGTGTTTAACCTCTCCCTGCTGGATTCAACACAGGCAATGCTCTTTTTGGCATCTCAGGTTTCCTCCAGCAGTGAGAGGGTTAAAGTGATAAATTTTTAAGAAGGAATACTGATCAGATAGATAATGATACTTGGATTTGGGCCAATAATATTTTATTGGGAGATATTTATAAAACACCAAAAATTGCACAAATACTAAATGTATTCCAGATTACGTTATTCAATAATGGCATTGTAATGGGCTTTGTTGTCTGTTTGTTATTATTTTTTTAATGTGTTGTTACATATTGTATCACCATATATTTTACCATTTTTTGTTAATAACTGTGATGACCCTCATGTCATAAAGGTTAATTCTGTTTGTAAACACTAACATGTCAAGAGTATGGCATGACTAGTTTGTCATGTCCATTTCCCTCGTCAATAGTACTTAATAACTAATGCATTTGCTATTGATTACCTGTATAACAAGAATCTCTTGCAATCGGATTATCACTGACCATCACTTTAACCCATTACATATTGTACATTGATGGAGAAAATAAGGACTGTAGAATCATGTTAGATACCATGGATTTAATAAGCACAATGTGAACACCAAGATATTTCATGAAGTTAAGAAAATAAAGCAACCTTTTACACCTCGATTTATGTCTGATAAAATTGAAATTAATTCAGGTGTGGTCAATATTTGAAGGGTTAATTTGTCCATTTTCACCTGCATTGACCTCTTGACCATCGGTCAACAATGGCCACCTGCCCATTGATTTCACTTCCATCCCTACATCCTTTATAAACAGAAGCCTGTTGTCCTTAAATTACCAAGGGAAAACCAGCAACTGTTACAAGACTGCCCTTTTTTCTGAGCTGTTTAGCGGCTTATGCTAGAAATTCAGTCGGATCGCCTTCGCAATTCGTGCAATGCCGTCCCTGTCCATGCCAATGCGTGTGTGTTATGTAGAGACTGACAGAAACAAGGGGAATCTGATGTTAGCCCAGGCTGGGTTGTGTTGATGTACGAGGGGGTCTATGTCCAAAAGGGGAAACTCCCTGCTTGGCATCTATACAAGTAAGGGGTTATCTAGGTTTGTGAACAGGAACTGATGCTCTTCTGTGTAGAAGTAAGACAAATGCGCGGCTGTGCCTCTGTGTTTTCTTAGTCATAGCAGGAGTTGGACTTATCCTGTATTTGGAGAAGACTTGACCGAAGGAGGGTTGGGATTGTTTACAAATTCGGGGATGTCAAAACAAGTCAAAAGCTAAATATAATTTGTACATTTTTTCGATAAAAATTTTTTGAATTATTTTTATTAATATGTAAAATGTTTAGATATTTTATTTTTTTTCATTTCTATATTTCTACTCAAAAAAAGATTTTGTAATCTCTGGGCCTGGTTTCTTCTCTACAGTGGGATAGTATGGTACAATGTGAGCTTTTTACTGTACTATTGTTGATCTTGGTTCATGTGCACCGACCATAGGTGTTTGGTTCAGGTTATCTTCCTACCGTAAGGTAAGCACACCACTATAACATTGAAGTACCGTTCAAAACAGTTACAATCCCAAGATTCTTTTCCTTGATATTTTTAATACTATTATGAGACATCCTATATATTTGTCTCATGTGACCAATAAGCAACCACCAATTTGACAAATTGCCATGTCTATCTGTATCAGTCCTATTATAGCATTAACTTACTTCTCTTGGTGACATTTGTAACCGTGTTTAGCCAAGTAATTGTTATGGAGCAATTTATTTAGAGCAGAAACTTCCATGGAGGCCATTTATTGAAGCCACGCAAATGTCGGTCACATTCTTTATACCACTTCATAATGATTTCTCATTTTTTTAAAGATCATTCTTTGTTATGTGTCTGATTGCACAAAGAAAAAAAAAATATGATGATCAATTTAGCGACTGATGCTCCATATTTTACCCATGATGCTCCGTAATTACCCATCGTCCTTCATTGCTTGAGGGTTGTAGTCACTGGCGTATTGGGCGACTTTATGAAAATGGTGAATTATAAATCAAATTATCGTTGACCTTACACCAGTGGCTAGCTGGAGGAGTCTAGCCACTTGTCTGATGACATCAGTGCCTGGGCCTCCAGATCTCTTCAGATTAGTGGCCAGATAGCGCAGCAAGGGAAACTGTGAACGGTCTGTGAACAGGTGTCCAAGGATGTGTTTGTTACGACTTCTCCACTGTCTGACCAATCACCATAACTGCTGATGTTGTTGATGCTGGAGGAGTCTGTTGTGAATGTTTGTGTCGCTGTCCGATCACATCTCTTTGATTGTACTACAACTGAGCTTCTACTGAGAGGTGTTGGTTGGTAAGTTTGCTTTTATGTGTTCATGGTGATAGCTGTTCTTAAACAACAAGTTTATATGTGTAGCTGGGTGTGATAATAGATGCTCCTATACTGGTCTTGGTGGGGCGGGTGGTAGCGTTGTGGTAGAACAGTTGGACTTCAGAGCCAATGGTTCCAGGTTCAAATCCCGCCCCGGGGGCGCCCGGCATCAATGTTTGCGAAAGTTCCCTTTCTGACGCGATATTGATAGGATGTGATGTCTGTAGAGTGGCAATGTAGTTATCATCCTTGGTCTTGTCACTACCAGCCGATGCTCGCAGGTTTACTGCAACATTCAGTGCTACGGATGTTGCAGGTTTCCTCCTGCCCTAAAACTGACAAGTCGTGATATAAGTGAAAGAATCTTGAAAGCAACTTAAAATCCAAAACAAAAACAAAAAATATCACGTATGGGTGAAAGATTCCTGCTGCAACATTAAACAAAAACTCACTCAATCTTTCAGTCCTTTATTTTGATATAATGCTACAATTATTGTTCGGGTTGTTAGATTAAATGTTATTTTTTCTTGCAGATGATAATGCCTACACAGATGCTGTAGATACTGATGTTGGGTAAGTCATTCTTGTTATCATTGAAGATTCCAGAATGTTGGTGTCATGCTGCCAGTTGGAGTGAGTGAATGAGCTACTGCTTGATTGGGGCTTTGCTCAGAATGTGTGAAATGCTTTGTAGTGCGAGGAAAACCCAGGGAAATGTACATGGGATATTAATAAATATTTCTCAGAAAACATGGAACCATGTGATGTCAAAGAATTAATCACACTGGCAGTCAGTGTTTAGAGTTGCAGTCACTGTCACCAGGAATGAAGATCAGAAAAAGAATTTGAATACAAACTCATGCTCAATTCAAGGTTGAGTGTTTCACAATCTCGGGGCCAGATATGTTTTGTTGGAAGAAAGTTGTATCATAACAGAAAATCGCAAGCGAAATTTGGATACATATAGACAGTAATTATTTCATCCATTAACATTATTCATGGAAGCTGATGCTTAATTGTCGACATTATGAAGATATTAATACTAGTAGCAAACATATTTTAATATATACTAAGCACACAAAATAAAGGAACCCTATTCGCGAGCATGACTCATATGGGGCATGGCAGTGTCATGATATGGGGTAGGATTACACACAATCTGAGATCAGATTTGGTTATCATTCATGGCAACCTGACAGGTTAACGACACATTGATGAAACCTAAAGGCCCGTTGTTCCCATGGCTCACAGAATAGGACGAAATTTCATCTTTCAAGGTAACAACAATGTTCATCCCCATTGGGCCCGCGTTGCAGTTAATGCCAATGGACCAGGAACGCATTACCTTTCTCACTTGGCCTGCAAAATCACCAGATCTCTCATCTATTGAACATTTGTTGGCTGTTTTTGTAAAGATAATTCACTCACGGCAGTCTGCAATGGCCAACATCAGTGGCACGTGTATTGCTCTACAAGAGGAATGGCAACGTATCCCAAGGGTGACAATCTGTCATTTAATTTCAAGTACTGTAAATCAGGAAATTAATGCGTCACCAATTTAATGCGACCTCAAGAATTTAGACATAAATGCGACAACAATAAAATGCGATCGACCAGGCCTCCATTCATTATTCGATTTGGTCTTAAAATACAGAATGTATTTAATGCGTAGGAATTAAATGCGGCCATAAGCCAATCACATTTTTCGCATTAATATCCTGCTCGCATTAATTTCCTGATTTACAGTATCTGTAATCTTCAATATTCTTTCAATTTCAGTCTGAACAAACGTTGGATGTACAAAGCAGACGTTCCCTTGAAGAGACCACCGACCATATTGGGAGACGCTGGTCAAGATCTGCCATTGGTCAGCTAGTTGATCGGCACGCGGGTGTATATATGTCTTGAGCGTGCCGAGAGCCTAGACGGGGGGACGTTACGCACAACGGTGGACCAGTGCTATTGGGCAAGACAGGAAGTAAAGTTAGGAACTCGTCTACTGCAGCGTACAATACAGACAGGAGTTGGGGAGAGATCTAGATACGTGAAGCTCAGGGTTGGAATTAATGTCACAGCAGAACCTTGTGTGTCAGCACTTATAGAAACTACCAGGAATACAGAAATGTTGGATAAGACTTCCATGTTATATATGAGCCTTCTCCTGCAAGAGGGCATGTGCTATTAAAAAAGTAGGAGCAGCATATTGGGTAGGAGCAGCATATTGGGTAGGAGCAGCATATTGGGTATCTCATGAGTGTGGAGTCTGGAAGAATTATTGACAGGCTTGCATGCCATTCACAATTAATAAGTCCCACCCACTGGTTCGATTGCCAGGCTTGCATTCCCATTCACAATGAAGTAGGGTACGCCCTACCCACTGATCTGCTCATTGATTGACATATGCCAATCATGCTGAATTGACATTGTGACATGAGATGTACATGTTGTTCCAAGTTAGCGTTATTTAGATATATTGCAGACAACATTGTATTACTATTCATAAACAGTAACAGCATACTGTTGGAATAACCATGATACAGTAATCATCACAAAGTGCATGCTACTCCAAAGTTGATTGATATGAACACATCGTATTCAACATGAATCCATTTGTTATATCAATACACAAGTGATGCAAGTCAAAACCCTTTTCAGGAAGGTCATATAATTTATGGATGTGTTTGAAAATGAAAATTCTGAAAAGAACAATCAAATGGAAATGACAGCTCAAAATTTCTATTAACTTTGTACAGGCAAGGTTCTGTTAATAGACAAATAACGCTACCAACAGGTTTTATGATCAGAAAGATGACTGCACCTATATTTCTTTATATATTTTGTTCAAATTATATTTTCTCATATTGATTACATTGATATCAAACAATGATAACTGATTTATATAATATTGTGTATGGGTCATGATTCTTTCTTCTTTTCTTTTGCTTAATTAGTTTTGACTTTTATAGTAGCTATTTCCATTTAATTATAGTCACACCTGTTTGGACTGGGATTTTACAATTTCCTGTTTGTATTCTAGCATTATTCAAGCATTACTAATAATGATAGGTATGTTTATCTTCAAACTTTTAATATTGTGTTCATTTAGTAATACTATATTAAATGAACAAGAATAAACATGCCAGATTCTAGGGATTATTGGATCGATTTGTGCTGTTGACACAATGTTGTCATGTGTCTGTGCTCACAGCCAATCAATTAAGAGCTAATACTGGTTTCCTTTCACAAACACCCAGTACATTATATGTCTGGTAACTGTCTGTAAAGTATAGTAAAGTAAAGTTACATGATTTCTCTGTTCAAAGGCGCTTGGTCATACGCTCGCTTAAAGAGAACTGGTTTTAGATGGATCTTGAAAGCTGACAAGTTGGAGATGTCCCAGATATTATTGAGAATGTAAAGAGATTTCTTGTGGACTGGCCAAACATTATTAATAGATAATCACCAGTCAAAAGTGGTTGATATAGCAGAATATGAATATTACTATTGTGTAGTCACTTTATGTTATAAATACTACTGAATATCTTCTATTGATGCCAGAAACCTGTCAGCTGAATATCTATGCAAATTTCATTTGATTATGAGCCATTGTTAGCAGTGTGTATCTCTGCAGGGATGTTTCCTACTTGTTCCTGTACATGTAACTTGTAAGATAGTAAGAATAATATGAACATGTTCTAAATCTTACATCAATTAAAGTACCAAACCCAAAGTTTTCTTGGACCATTCTACAGTATGTACTCAATATTAGCAATATCATTCTACAGTGTACACTTGCTACTAGCAATATCATTCTGGTGTATTAAGCTGAAAAATAGCCATAGAAAATTTAAGTGATATTTATTTCCACCACACTGGTTCCTATTGTTTCTGATAAATTACATATCTTTCATATGTTATTCATTATATCTATTGTTATCTGATTGTTAATTGTGTATACTGGTTCAACTCTAATGTATTTGCAATTACATGGAAGACTCCGTTCTGTAATGCTCCTGTCAATTCAAACAAATATAAAAGATAATTACTGCATATTAAACATTTAATATTTACAGTAAGAGATACTGATAATTATGGAGATACTGGTAATTTTGGGGTATTATTTAACCCCTTTATTTTAAAGATTTGAATTAATAGGAGCATTATAATATTCTGGCCAAGAAACATTTGTCTTTTATTGATTAAAGTAGAAACACTTCTCTTGCAATATGTATGCAGTGGTATATTTGGACTGAGTCTCTACTTACTACGCTTCACAGCCATTTCATATATTTTTCACTGTATCTTTTAGCATCCAGTATTATTGTCAATCTCATTAAACTTGTCTCTCAAACAGATGGTCCTCGGTTGTTAGGATAGCTATGTCTTCCTTTCCAATCTGAGATATTCCAACTGACTTTTCCTGGCATCAATGTTCTCTAAAGTTACCTTTCTGACACGATATTGATAATATGCAATGCAGTTATCATCCTTGGTCTTGTCAGTACCAGCCGGTGCTCGCAGGTTTACTGCAACATTCAGCGCTACAGA
>JAUTBT010027730.1:0-19469 GCA_032361225.1 Lepetodrilus schrolli
TAGGTTAGGCAGATGATTTTGAATTGGATCCGGGCTTGAACTGGCAGCCAATGGAGATGTCTGAGAACAGGCGTAATTGCACGGCTAACCGCTCAGGTTAAAGAGCTCGGCGTGGATGGGTGACCGAGAACCTGAGAATATCTAGGATTTGTTCCTGCCCCACACCGAATCACAGGATGAAAATCTTGTGGTGTCACCTTATGCAAGTGGCTTAGTTCGAAAATGCCTCTGTTCACCCAGCAAAGAATTGGTACCCGGAAGGATGATGATGAGATGTGAATGATAATATCGTAGAGCCTTGAACGGCAGCTTGGGTTGCATACTCCCCATGGAGTTCACATTATTATTATTATCTCACTGAAGACCATATAGTGAATTATCCATGCAAAATATGGGAAAATAGACACATGCTGATAAAGCACCTGGTTGGTCACTGAAGTATTAATCATTTGAAAGTGCTGGTTAAACTCGTGTGAACGTCGGAGATTGCGACTTTAGCGTCATTGTACATGTTGGGTATGGTATATAACGATAATCTACTGGGGTTTGGGTCTGTGTACACGAAAACGTAAAGCAAAATCGGCCCTGACACCCGTGTGATTTACGAATTGGGAAAAACACGAGGTCAATTTAAATGAACACGACTATATACATATACATTTCTATTATATCAGTGCATATATTAAAAACGCACAAGCACATACCTATACGCACGCATACACGAACTTCTGACATTTGCACATATAGTGAAAATTATGTTCGACGTTACAACTATTCTTCAAAGCAGACGCTACTCTATTCCAGGAATATAGACGGATAATGAATGACACATGTGTTTGATGATAAATGTCGCTGTCATATATGTTCAAAGATGTTTTTTTTAATCAAGTTTCATTATCATACTTTAACGATTGATAAAGGGATGGACTTGTTTACATGAAAGATCACATGAACAAATGTATTTTACGCCAGTCTCAGATTGCCAATACATATATCAATCACGTTTTGTAAGAGATCGCGATCGATAGAAGGTCGTGCCATCAATGCTTTCTGTGAAAGAATACAATCGCAATTGCAGGTGCTCTGATGCTAGAACGTAAAGGCGATATTCCATACGTATGAACACGCATATGACATGCGGACAACAAAATGGAATCTGTACGATTACATTACTTTTGTCAGTTTAATTAAGGCTGCGTTTTGGATAGTGTTTGTATAATGAATTGTACGCCGCCAGTCATATAAACCGTACAAGTCTCCGTACCTATCGAATTTACTTACTTTTACTTAAAATGACTCGTAAATTATGGCAAATATAGTGTGATTTTACCTATGTCCATTATTATAATTGGTCATATGTAATATATAAGAGCTATATTTGCAAGAATCCGCGCTTTCAGGCATGAAATGCCACGCAAACCCATTGTTTTGAAAATGGTGTATATTTCATGAAGATTCCATCTATGTTAGTCACGTCGTTAGAAGAGTACGCTGTGATTGGCCCTCTCGGTCAGACGATTGAGACGGTCACATACTCCAGCTGGTGACCAGCTCACCTGCTGACTGCCCAGGAAATTAGCTGATTTATCGATAGCAGATCATTTGGAAGGAAATAAATCATTGTAACTGGTGTAGGGTCATCAGTTATTTAGCTTTATATAATGTGAATTTTGTGTTTGTGTCACTTTTTGCTTCTAAACTACTACTACTACTACTACTACTACTACTACTACTACTACTACTACTACTACTACAACTGCTGCTGCTACTACTAATAATAATAACAATAATAATAATAACATATAGTTTCCTCATCGTCTACATATTATACTATTTAGATTTAATAACACTTTCCCGAGTGGTTCGAACACAATGTCAGCGGTGTTAAAGACTTAAGTTAACAACAAGATGATAGCTGCGACGACGTACGCCGGAGACGCCATGAGATCAGCTCACAGCTACCTTGCCACGTGTCCTTGTAAATGAATGTGTTCATCCGCGCCACAGGAAGCAATATGTCCTTTCAACATTGCGTCAACAACGCCTTGTAACCTATTTACACCTTCAACGATTGCGCAGGGATTTTAATTCGAGGTAATTCGGCCTTCGTGGAGATTGATACAAATAGAAATAAATTCCGTACACAATGCGGAATGGGGGGACAGGGGTGTGTGGGTGTGTGTGTGGTGGGGGGGGGGGGGGTGAGTAGGAGCAGGTCAAAGATCTTATCGCTACAGGATGTTGGCTTAAGATCGTCACTTCCAGATATAATTCAGATTAAACATTGCAGAGTTTAATGCAATCTGACTGTATGGTTTATCTAGTATTAATAGGAAGTGAAATATACTATATATTGTAGTGCAAACATGACTTGTTTTCAATGTAATAGGTACTTATGTAGACACGGTAAATGCATCCTAGAAAGGGTTGGATGACAGAAGTTATACACAAAAACGTGAATGCGGCTTGTACGATGACACAAAACTGTTTGTAAACAACATAATACTCATATGTTTATAACGCTAATTGTGTTAGCAGCTGTGCCTACTCGAGTGTATGGCCGTATGTCTTCCGTGTTGGTGACTGTACAGATGTAAATCTGACTGCTGGGAATATAATTAGAGACCAGTTGCATGATGAACCATTGCAAATTGAAACATAATGATCGGAAAGATTCAATTGTCGACAACTAAGATATCACCAAATGAAAATGATGAGAAGAATCATGGCCATTTCCTACTTGATATTCTTTCTTCCAATATGAACTTCCCAGGAGGTTGAACTTCCGCCAGAATGAAAATCAAACTGACATGAGTAATACAAATGGACGTGGATATCACTCATTACAGTCATGTTTGATTGTAATAGTATTATTGGCGTTGGAAGACAAATGGGAATCGACAACGGACTACCAGTCAGTCTTTGGTTGTAACTGTACATGTCAGCCTAATTAATTGACGCCACTTCCACATTCTACAAGGACAAAAGCCTACTTAGTGTCGATATCGAAGACAGACTTATCATGCAACCAGCGAATGCAATAATAAGCACTCTGTAAGAGAATACCATAATAAAGGCACTAAATACGTCATACAGCGGCGACATGCAGCGAGAAGGTGACCTAACAACTAGACGTACATGGCATAGTAGGCATGTTTAAGACGATTTAGATCCCAGCATGGTCTACTCGACACATAAAACAAGCCTGTGAAGATTATTCTTCCTATCGTCGCATATGGGTGAGATTCTCGCAGAGACATTAAGCTCCATAATCACTCACTCATCGTTACTTTTGATAACGGATGTGGGGACGAATACATGAGTACACGAAGTGCACGTCAAATGTATCGCATGATAAGTTGTAGCATAAATTGTATATATACATACAATTATAAATATAAATATATATAAATATATATATATATATATATATATATGTTGCACTGAAAGTCACACGAGGACATACACAAACAAACACTCACACACACGAACACATATATGCACACACACGCGCTCACATAAACCCACAAACACACACATAAGCACACACACGCACACACACACACACACATACACACGATGAATACCCGGCTTATAAATACGGGTTAAGAAGCGATTGAACCAATCTGCCGAAATCAGAAATGCTGGGGGGCGACTGTAAAAACACCAAACTTCAATCAATCAATCAATCAAAGCGATTGACATTATTGCAAGTAAGCACAGTAATAGGCAATACTATCATGCATGAAACATGCCTTTAATCTAGACCTGGACATTAGCAAGGAAGGAACATAAACTAGACCTGGACATTAGCAAGGAAGGAACATGACTGAATGAAACTGGAAATCAGTTCCATAAATAGGCAGCTATATAGCGGAATATTGTGTCTCCAAATTAAAGGACCAGATTTGTAATTGGGGGCGTAAAACAGGATCTGACAATTACTATATATATAGGAGATTCTTTCGGAGTGAAGTCGAGACACACTCGGTGTAGCAAACACAATAATAATGTGCAGTTTATAAGACATGCATCATCGGCGAATTTAGGCTACGGACAGATAGTGTTGCACTAAGAACGCATTCACCGTTGAAATGTACACTACAGCCGGTGGTAAAAGGGTAACCATTTCGTAGATTGAGATTGTACAACCAATGAGAGAGTGCAGCGCTATTTACGGTACCGACGAATTCGATCACCGTGTTTTGTGCATGTTATCACTCATCGTACTTTGTGCAATCCACAGAAGGGAGCAACACTCGCATGCATATGGAGCCAGAGGTGAATCCATTGCTAGCACGGAACGATCGTTCGATAACACGCATCCACTAATGGTGCATGACATAATATACGGTATGTCAATCTTATCAGGATTGTTAAGCAAATGTAGCTGTACAGCTGATAGAATAGACGTAATGTGGACACGTGCTTATTTCTGGTTATCATACGAGCATCTGTTTTCGATAGTTTTTTTAATTCTTTTTCTTTATAGCCGATAGAAATCCTCACATGATATCCCAGCAAGCAAACAGTCAGCGTTGCATCAAAGAAACATGACAATGACTTTGACTTGATGGAGAACATTTGTGAGGGTTGATGCTTTTCTTTGTTTTGCGGGAGTAACAATTACCATATCCGCCGTGCTGACGGGATTAGGTGTCAACATATTTGAGGACAACATAGATTTATCCTTGACATTACAGATGTCGTTCGTCAACTGACGAATCCTGGTGTATCGAGTTTGATGGAAGTGAATTTAAAGACCAGGAAAGGTCAGAATGACGGTTTTTATGTGATTATTCACGAAAGGATTACATCAGTGGTAGGTTCCCCATATGCAACACCATCAAATTCATAGTCTAAGCATTGGCGGATTGTGTAATCTTTTCAGAATAGTATATACAGATCTAGACATTGTTGGCTAGTTTGAAGGTATTGCCCCGTGGCAGAAGGATCTCTGATGGTTTAACCGTATAAATTGTGATGTGTAGAGAACAACCGTTTGAAGACGTAGCATGTCTTACGGCGCTGTCTTATCATTGGCTATTCTAATTCAACTTTTTGTACTTGAGTAAATAATGCAGTACCGTATGATAATGATACTTACATGATTACATATCAAATGTGTCACGGTACATTTCAATAACTTCTACAACAGCTGTGGCATACTCTATTAACATCCCTACTAATGACAACCTGCGCGGCTTCATTGCTGTTTGGCGCACATAGTGATATATCGTACGCATCAGTTCCTGCTGCGGTAATACGTATCTAGACTAATAATGCGCTATATATATATATATCCACGCTTGAAAGCATGTTCAAGGCGCTAAATGCAAATCATTATTACAATAGTCAATGGATCAAATAAGAATGTCATCACTTTCCTTCTCAACTCACTGGGGAGTATACAACCCAAGCTGCCGTTTCAGGCGTTATAAGGTTTGAATTCTCATTCCACTTTCATCCAATCAGGTACCCATTCACTGCTTGGTGAGCATAGCTATGTTAGAATTAATCCACTTCATAATATGCCACCACAGGCTTTTTTCAGTCTGTGGCTCAGTGTGAAGCGGGAACAAATCCGAGCTAATATAGATACGGTCATTCTCTGTACTGTACGTCGCGTTCTCTGGTGAGGAAATACTGTCGGTCATAGTCATATGGCCTGGTGTACCGCCCCCCCCCCTTCCCCCGTTATTTTTGTTGTACCCTCCCGTTATGGCTGTTGTACCCTCCCAGCGACACCTAGTGCGTTTTATTCTAACTGAGAACTTGATCATGATGATCATATATTTCATAGTTTCAGGCATTACCGGTTGAGTGGTTAACATCCAAATTGAATTCAAAGCGAACATGGACACTGGTTTGTTGTGATATATCATTAAGCGCGTTCTAAGAAAGCATTTTCAAACTACTTCTAGGAGGCAATTATTAATGAATTAATGCATGTTGCACACAGCAATATTCTAACAACCTATTATGCTATAATTCAACATGATTCTGGTGGGATGTATTATTGATAAATTACACATGCTTGATTTGGCTCACTGTCGGAGGTATGCATCGTTTATATTAACTGCAAATCTCGCATCAGTCGATAATGTGGACGTGTATAGACATTATTAAAGTCTGATATCATATTACAATGCTTTGCAAACGCTGCCAAGTTATTTATTATATGCATGCGATGGTCTATCTATTGGACGTGACCGGGTTTAAATTCCCTGAGACACGACATATACGTACCCACCTGTATGTAAATGTATCCGGTAAAATAATAGGACACTTTTGCACCAGGATATACATTGGTGCAATTTGTAGATATGTTCTTGAATTAATTCGTCTCTGTACATGTAGATCCATTTATTGTTATTTTTATACGTAATCACGCCGTATGGTGCTTTTATTGTGATGTATTTATTTGATTACAATTTCGAGATAGTGTGTTCGACTTGGTGTGATTGATGTTTGTATCACGCTATAAGAATATTTCTTTAGTGATGCAGAAATGGATAATTACCTTTTTTTTGCCGTATATATTATCGTACTTGGTTTAGTTGTATGCTATTAATATATAGTTTAACGTATTAGGAACATGCCAGAGGGTATTCCTTGCTTTGACTACAATGCTAGAATAATATGGATCCTAAAATATGTGTTGTTTGATAACATCCCTTCAAGACATATATAATGTTCCCCCGCATACTAGCCCATAATACTAGTTGTCAGAAAAGCAAATGTTATAGACTGCCACACTCTCAATTTGGAAGAAAATAATATCCATTAAGAAAAGAAACCACGCAAATTGATATAGTGATACTATAACATACGTTTTATAACTAAAATAGTTATAGATCACAATCAATAGATCTAACACTATTATAATCTGCACAATACAATGTTTAGAATAAGCTATTCTCCCTGTAGTTCATCAGTTCATACAGATGTATTTTAAATGACGATAATTGCGCTGTGTGTATACTGTGGCACAGCAGATATCATCCTTGGTCCGTCAGTACCAGGTTTACTGCAACATTCAGCGCTACGGATGTTGCGGGTTTCCTCCTGCCCTAAATTGACAAACCTTGATACAATCTTGAAAGCCGTTCTAACCCCCAATACCTTTTTTAAATAATCATTATTAATCATATTGTGACTAGGAATAAATTACTCGGAACAATAGTGTATATATTATAACCACAGCACATAAATGTTAGATGTCATGTTCTAGCAATCTAACAGGATCCTGGCAGGACACTTTCACCTCGGGTGTCCAGGTTTATTTTTGAGTATCCATGTTAGGTGTTCTGCATGACCCGGACACCTAACTTTTGTTTTTCTGTGACCTGCATTACCCATAATATGTCTAGCATGACAGCAACAATGGTCTCCGACAAGGAGATACTCTGGCGTCTGATATTTGCTACGATATTTTTATGGTCACCTTTGATGTTGGTATATCTTCACTGCGGAAATCGAAGCATCCCCGATGGAATAAATTATCGGACTGTGATCGTGATCGAATGCTGTTATCAAAGGGTTGACTGTCTGTTCCAGCCATGTGTCGTTGATATCGAATGCAACACTCCGTCATTAGTGAATCTAAGACCACTATATCACCTACCGTGCAAGTTGAAAGGGAAGATTGTGTCTAATCACACTGATATTTATTGTAATTTACTTTTTAAGAGTAATTTACTGCATATTGATTTGGGTAGTAAAGTATATACAGCTGGTTAATCATTATTATCAAGTACGATTGGTTGGTTGGTTGATTTGGGGTTTAAAGACACTTTCAAGATTTATTTAACTCGCATCATGGCTTGCATGCATATGAAATGCTTGTACTAGTATTTTATAGTCCTTTTTATAGTGCTAGCTCACTTGGAGGTACATCATGCCGCAGATAGAACATGAATACCCCACTCAGACAAAGTATACTGACTCCGAGCCGACTAGTCCTTGCTTTACCCCTTAAATGCTGAGCGCCAAGCAGGGGAACAACAAGTACCTTTGTCTGTCGGTACCAGTCGATGCTCGCAGGTTTACTGCAACAGTGAGCGCTACGGATGTTGCGGGTTTCCTCCAGCCCTAAGCTGACAAGCCGTGATATAAGTGAAAAAATCTTGAAAGTGGCTCTAAACCCCAAGAAAAACAAACAAACATCATATCCTAATACAGATAACAGTATGTGAGTGTAGAGTAGATACTAGAAGAATACCACTTAAATCATGTACTGCAGCTGCTTAACAACAGAAATGTAGGTGCTCATCTCTGAAAAGGCCGTGTCAGTTATGTGCAATACCAATAGATAGTTATAATCCCCAGATCAACCCACAAAGGCATGCTCAAACATTTACATTAATACCCAGGTCAATGCTAAATGGATCAGTGGGCACTCAAACTTGCCAGTAAATGTTTCAGGTATTCATACAGATTATTTAAAGCATAATAGAAATTTGCGCATATAGATGAAACGTTATCTAGATCTGCAAACGTATGTCACATTTACCATCTAGTTCAAGTAATAGCGACAGTCTTGTCTTCAAAGAAAAATACACGTCGAATTATATTGTATTTTATTTCTGCTATAGCATGTAGCATGTTAACATAAGCGCATGATATTGAGTTATCTATGTAATTGGTATGGTTTTACATTCAGATGTTATATACGTCAGGCAAATAAATGTAATGACGCGAATGAGTACTTCAAGATGCATTTAGTGATATTACGTTAATTACGTGGGCGGATATATTCCAGTGGCGGGATAATTTAACTGAGTGAACCCAATATACACCATTAACAAACTGTACGGGGGTCGACTACTGCACGGAAGGTTATCGTTCAACAGAACAGAACACTGTCGTTCTATCAGCATTGCTGCTTTAGTGCTTGTCTGTGAATCTTCCCAAGATAAAGAGATTCCGTCGTATTTTAAATGATTTCCTGCGTCGTGAGATGTGTGCATTTATATTATTCTGCAGATTTCGTTGCTTCATAATCTGAGTTTATCTATCCTTATTTTAGAATCACGAACAGGCCTCTTTTACTTATTGACATTTGACCAATTGACTGAAAGCTATGCAGGCTGACTTATTCACGTTGCTAAATCGTGTCTGCCACTGCTATACTGCCTATGGATGTGTTACTTTTACGAACCTGCTTCGCCACTGCTGCGACTGCTCGACTTTGCGTCGCCGTGTCCTACTGTGCAAGTACATGCAGTTCCTCCCACGGTATTAGTAGTTACATTACTTATATTTGCAACAAGGTACGCACGTACCGATACCTTAACTAAGTTACACTGTACTGACCCGCGTATTCTAGTCGGCTGAGGAAATATATATGGCCACCACAGGAAGAACAGCGTACGTGTACTGTTAGGTGTCCGGGACAGAACACCTAACGTGGATGCTCAACAACAAAAAACAGGACACCCGTGACACCTGTCGTGGAACAGGACACCTAACTAATTTTGCTGTGCACGTATAACACAGCCATGTGCTTATTTATGGTTAGGTTTATTTTACGAATCAGTTTGTCCAGTACATATCTTTCCTTGTGCCAATATTTCCCTCGTTATCGAATCCATATCGTATGCACCTCATCATTTCAGATTCAACTGTCTAGTTTATTTCCGCTCCAAGTTTGCAATTAAATCCGTCACAGTATGCATTAAACCAAACAACTCTCATAGTGGAGGCGAACTAAATCTTCGGTCAACCATCTATCCAGGAAATAATTACAGTTACTGTTCTATTCAGGGCAAATCCAGTTGCCTACGGCACTTACAGTGTTTAAACGTTGTAGATACGCTTCTGTTGTTATGACTAGAATAGGCTATAGACACATAGACCACTGACAATATTCCCACGCTAATCAGCCCATGAATACGTCCTCTGATAACGAAGATGAAGACAGATACACGTGCTATTGATCTCGCTGAATATCCTCAGGACGTCATGTGTTGCAGGCAAATGTTCAAGTCCACGTGTAATGGCAAACAAATAAAGTACAAAATAAGTTAACATCTTAATGTATAATGAAATACGTGTGTTCTTTACTAGAACTACCTTAATGTAGGGATTCGCATAATATGGACTAATAGTCCACGTTACACGTGCATTCGTTTTGCCTTTTACACTTATGTATAACATCGGGTAATTACAACTGATATTTGCATTAAAGTATAGTTGAATTGTAACGAAGATCGATGCACATAAAGCATGCACTAAGCCAACTCTCTCCAGCTCCATGCTGTGAGACATATGCGTCCCAAGGAGGGACCAGTCTGCCGAAATCAACTGAGCTGGAAGGCGACTGTCTAAACAGTAAACCCCACCCCGCCACCACCGAAACTATTGATGGGGATTAGACAATTGGCCCGGTATGGGTTGATAAACAACATATCGAGGGTTATAAGTGCAGCAAGGTGTTAGGTACACCTTTCAGATTTGAACATTGATTTTTACGTGTGTCAGTTTCCTAAATTATTACCACTTTGCATCGTATGTAAGTAGCATACAGTGCAGTAATTAATGGGGAGGTATTCTCGATGTGCAATCAGTGCACAGAACTTTTCTGCACTCAGAACTCGACATGCTTGTACACCTGCTTAGTTATTTTACCTAAACTATGTACTCGGTTCAGATAGCTGGATGAACAACTAGACCAGCGAGACTAATACTAATACTAATACTCTAGTGCAGTTGAGCAGCGTAGTTTTTAGTTTCTGCTTTCTATATACATGGGGAACGTATATACACGGCAATACATTCCTAAGAGCACTTAACATGACACCTAATGTTGTTTGCTGTGAAACCAATACAGACTGATATAGAAACAATTCAGGACAGTGGATTTGATATTCAGATGTATTTGCAGTATTGATATTGCCGGTACATTCGTACCAGCTGTATTGTGCGTGGACATTTTATTTAAATAGGCAATGCACATCGCGACAAGTTCACTCTGCATATACGTGCACTGCATACGCAGATAGGTCGTAGGAACGAAAGAAAATATTATGTATGTTTGTTGTAGGAAGTATTCCTTATTTGATGAAATGTTAATGTCCAATTGAAGTTGTGGTTTGCAATCAATAAATCCATCAATCAGTCAATCAATGTATTTATCATATAATGGAAAGTTGTACATGAACATCAGGAAGTGATTTAAACGAATTATGTTACATATGCTTCTCAATCAGATAAAAGACAAGCTGGATCCACTACACTTTGCTTATAGGGCAAAGCAAGGTGTAGAAGACTCCACAGCGTCACTGTTGAATAGGATTTATGAACATCAAATGTCTTTTATTCCAGTTTTCTTTGTTAAATCATTGTCAACTTTTGGTGTATAATTATTTTTCTTATTTATCATGTTTGATTCAGTGTCAGTGCGCTTCTTAAATGCCTGTTAACCGTGTACATTGTTTTTAGTGCCAGATGCTTTCTACTATTGTACACGCATATATACCTGCATTTTATCGTTTAGTATGTAACGTTCTATCTCTCATTGTTGTTTAGTCATGTGTTGTTTTATGTGTGAGTGCTATCTCTGTGATGTATAAAGAATTCCCTTCTGGCCAATAAAGCATTATCTTATCTATCTTATCATATTATTTACACTGTTTTTGCCGGGTTTGTATCTAGATATCTAGATATAAAATAACACAGCATCTATTAAACATTTACCAATTTCCTTGAAACATCCAGTAATATATTAAATTGTGTTTATAAATTGTAATTAGAATTGTTCTTATAGCAGGTATATAATTGTTCTTAAAGTTATTTCGTTTCCTTTGGTGTGTTTATCAATGCGTGAAGCGGCTTACAATTTACTTACCTGTATGTATTGCTACGCGTATCTTTAAAATGTCGATTCACACTTTGACATTTTCTACGTATTTAAGTATTTAAGCTTGACATTAGATGATAGAGTATTAACCTCATGTATTTAGATATCGTCTATTTCCTACATTTAGAGATAATCTCTATGTGTTAGACTCGCTGACGCTCGTCTAATACAAAGATTATCCCTAAATGCAGGATATAGACGATATCTAAAGACACGAGGTTAATAATTTCTTTCTTTTTTACCACTATCAACATAGCATACGAGATGCAGCAATGCATTCATAGATAGATAGATAGATAGATAGCTTATGGTAATACATTCTGAGAATAGGGTGAATATGACACGATTACATTACAACATAATACAATATGGAATTGTTATATAACATTGGTGAAATTTACAAGTGGAGTATAAACTGCAGGGTTCCATGAATTAATGTTTGTTGCAATAACATACATATACTTTGTCCATGTTCCAAGACTTATGTCTTCAACTAGCTTAGTTATTCCACCAAGCAATGTTACTAGCAGTTCCTTGTCTGATTCGCAGTCTTCAAATTTCATATAGTCTGCTAGTGATAAATTGTAGGACATATATCAGTTTTATGGACAAGTTACCCATCTCTCATAAGTTCCAGAGCCTGTGTGTAGCTAGATTTTCGTGGATACTGTGAAATCTATTAAGTTTTACTATTAACGACTCTTTCCAGTTGTTCTCTTCATGTGTTTGTATTTTTTTCGCAAACAATTCTATTCCACACAGTATTGAAAGGAAAGAATCCTTCTGTTGTATGCGTATGCACATAGTCAATTAGGTCATATTTAACAGCCTTCTCAAGTAGACTGTGTATTACTGAAGTTTAATGCACAGTATCGTGTCTATATTGGGCTATTCTGAGGAAGAAGAAAGTCTTAATTTAGTTACTGGACTTAGTTCTGCATAATCTACCAAGGTAGATAATTTATGCTTGTCTATTGTGGATTGCATTGACCATAGTCCAAGAGTCTGTATGGTATCATCACGTGATGATCTTATGTGAAAGTTTTTAATCAGTCTTCTAAAGTACCTTTGAAGAATTTCCATATCCTTTATCTCTGATGGCATTACGATAGCCCATAGTTCACAACCATAAAACATAGTGAGTATTACACGGCGCCATATTCTCCCACTAGTAAGTGGGTTTATACCTCCCGCAGTCACACCTACGTCCCTTAGTGAAGCTAGAGTTTCTCTAGCTTTAGCACATGCAAGAACTGTCCTGCTTCGTTCAGTCTTTGTATTTAACACTGCACCAGCATATGTAGTCTCGGATTTTAGAGGCAAACACTCTGATTGAATACAAGCATATATTCATCTATTCTACACCCGCCTTTAAAGACTAGAATGCAGCTTGCATCTGCAGTATGACAGCCTCCACCTACACGCGTACTGATGAACTGCATTGAGGGCAAGCTGTAGTCCGGCTTGGGTAGAGCCCAGCATCAGTGCGTCATCGGCAAGGTGTACGGCCGGTATGTGATCATGTCAAATCATCAGACCACTTCTAACGGTATCCAGTACCTGTGTTAATTCATCTATGTAGACTAGGAACATCCATGCGGATAGCACTCGACCTTGTCTCACAACCTTGTCGCACAGGGAAGAAGTCGCTCGTTCGGCCATCGTACTTGACACAAGCGGAAGCTTCATGGACTTAATGTTTAATGGTATGCCATATACGTCCTTTAACATCCAGATTGAATAGTTTCATCATTAGACCGGTGTGACATATCCTATCAAAGGCTTCCTCGTTGTCTAACATAGCAGCATACACGTTAGTGTTTCTTTCCACATAGAATGATACAGCTTCGTTCAATATATGTGTCACTATTGTTGCTCCGTGCTCCCGCCGGAAGCCACACTGAAACTTGTCCGGGAATTCTGGGTGTGTTAAGGACATGACCGTCTCTAGTCTCACTAGCAGTCATTCCCCTGCAGGATTACATTTATCTTTATTTTTACCCTTATAGAGCGGTATTATCGTACCTTTTCTCATTGAATTGGGTATGTAACACGTTTGTATAATAAGGTTAAATACATGGCATAGATGTCTTTGAAGGGCATTACCTACCTTATATGCTTATTTGTTATCAAGTCAGGTCCAGGAGCTTTCTTCAGAGACTGTTATTGCACCGTCTAGAATAGGATCCGGTTCACGAAGAGGAATTTGAGTTATTGCATTAACCGCATTCTCAGTAGCGGATTCAAATTCGCCATCAGATTCCGGTTTATTAAATGGTGATAGTAAATCACCGTAGTATTCAGCCCATATGTCACATGCATCATTTTCAGAGTTAGCGGTTGTGTCATTGTACTGTATAATTGGATGTATATCAGTTCTTCTCCTTTGTTTCCAAACAGTTTTATAGAACTGAGCAATATCTAGTTCACTTGCCACTTTTAGTTCGAAATAGTTTTCTCTTTCCTATTCTCTTTCGTATTTTCGTTTCTGTCTTCTGAATTCATATTTCATTTTCTTATAGGTTGCATAGGACTCGTCATCTTCCGTATGCTGTTTTTTTATTCACCTTCTACCGTCGTCTTGATCTACACATTTGATAGTGGTAGAAGTCTAAATTGCACGATTTCCAGTATGGTTTCAGGTATGGTTTGTATTTACCGGTTGGAATATACATAGAAGTGGCTTCATGTAAGTTGGATATAATAGTATCAACATACGATTTCATTGTATCGCAACAGTTTTGTTCGGGCATTGTTCTACCTAGCATGTCTACTTCAGTTTCATACATTTTAATGTGTAGATTGTCAGCTTTAATCCACTGTAGTGGTCTTACGTTCCAGAGCTTCTCGCCACTGAGGAAGGTATCACCAATAAATGTCAGGAATACATAATAGTGATCTGAAACTTGGTATAGTTTTGTCAATTTTAGTTTTCAGTACTGACCCATTCAATATTTGGGGTATAAGAATGTAATCCAGGACTTATGTATTCGTAAGTGTCTTGTTTCGCCAGGTTACCAAACTTCCTTCCATCATACCACACTCGACAGATGGCGCCATGTTACGTTCTTCCAGGAAGTTCAACAACAAATTAGATCTAGTTGATGTGGGATTATTTATGATGTCGGTGTTAAAGTCACCACACAATACGACTGTACTTTTACTACCAAGTTCATCGACCATTTGGAAAACGTCGTAAATAGTCTCTCATTTAAGTCAGGTGTGCTTTGATTACTTGAAAGGAATAGTAGGGCATTATCGTTAGCCTCCATTGTTTAACTCACTATAACACAAGCCACGACATAAGCTGAGGCGTCGAGTTTCTTCTGTGTAAATTTTTGAATATATATTTACTATGCATTAAGTATTACAAAGGTAGCAAAGATTTTTCTTTGAAACTTACACGAATGTGATCGGAAGACGTTCAAACACTCGCGGCGGCCATCTTGAATTCCATGTTATCAGTAATCAGTTATCTTTAGGGCCAATTTTATCTTAATGAATCCGTTACATAGTAGGAACAAATCATGTACCGAATAAATGCAATCGCAATAAATCCGTTGCCTTGTCCATTGCTTTGTCCATATGAGGTTACATGTTCCCTCCACAGATATAACATATGCCAGTCTACATCCACCCATGTCTTCCACTGTTGTGTATTAGCGAAGTTCCGATTGTTTTTGTTGGTAAAAAAATAACAAAACTAATACTGCATAATTAACAAACTTACCTGGGATGATTTTAGTGACATCAAATTAAAGTGTACTCATTCACAGTTACCGTGCATGACGAATTACACGAAGTATTGCAAGGATAGTCGCAGTTAATTCGATTTTGCAGAGGTGTACCTAGATCTTCTTAACGAATCCGTTACAATATCCTGAATAATCGTAACTAATCACGTACATTAATCTTAAAGAATCATTTTCGTTGTAACATAGTCGACAGCCTGTGATAGTGTTAATATCTGACACTCACCATCTTAGGATCAATATCATTCAGGTAAACTTTGCATTAGCAATAACTCGTAGGCTGCAATCAAGGACATTATATTGACGTTGGAACAACACATACTACACTCACACGGTACGTCAATATTTGATTGCGTTACATAACAACTCACCAACTTGTTGCATCTGGCTTGACATCTAGCTTTCACAAGATAATCCCGAAAGAGTTTCTCGCCGCTACCCAGATGATATAAGACTGCAGTAATGAGAGCCGTGGTGGTCAAGAAGTTACAGCAGGATCCGGACATTGCTGTGGTGTTCAGCAACACTCGCAGGTTGAACTCCCACGACTTGACTTCATGCCACTGTCCCTCGTCGTGGTCGTTTCGCAACCTGAAGATAAATTGGTATTCAGTCTTCGATGTTCGAAAGCAATACAGCTATACAGCTAATGCTAAACGTGTAGTGCAATTGCCCATTACAATTCTCCATAGTATACTAATTCCCATATTAATGCTTATGTTATAGTCACCAAACGATAATACAGACTCTGACCTATAGATGCGATATATGTCTAGCTGCATGAACTCCACTATGTCTGTCAGTTGTTCTGATCATGATGTCAACCTCTAGCTATGAAGAACAACCCACCTACATGTAGATCCTACTAATACCTCTTGCTAGGTATGGTTCTATCCACTAGTGTACATGCACTCTCTAGTGACACAGTCACGTAGCATAGCACACTCGAAGAGATAGCTAAATGACATAGTATCACATACGACCACAACAATGATGCGTTGCCGCATGCATGCTACATTCGCACAACTATCATGCACTGCTATAGTTCTGCACTGTCACAACTATAAATATGATGCACTGGAAGAGCACTAATATCTAGGATTCACCGATCACTGCCACATCTGTGATGCACTATTGCACACCTATGATGCAGTCCGCTAGGTGACGTTTATACTACAGTACCATAGCATACTAGTAATTCCCAGAAATAGCTTGTGACACCCTCCAATACTTTTGATACACTGGATACACAGTCACAGCTACAATTAGTACATCTACGATACACCCCCATAGCTAAGATACACTGTCACAGCTACAATTAGTACTACGATACACCCCCATAGCTAAGATACACTCACATACTAGTATCTATGCTATACTTTCATGAATATAGTACACGCTCAACCTTATGACACACAAGTACTCACAATATAGTATGCACTTCCACAACTATGTAGCATGGTGTGATGGACTGTCACCGATATAGCAACTGTCACAGATACAGTATATGTTTCACTGTCATCGATATACCAACTGTCACAGATACGTATGATCCACTGGTACCTGGATAATTCATTGTTACATCCGGTATGCACTGCTACTGCTAAGATGCACTCCGCTAACTATGCTACATTCATATAGCTACGATACGCTCCAAGCGCTGCCCGACCCGGCAAACAAACAACGTTATATAACGTTGACACATCGTTGTAATAACGTTATTATAACGTTGTAATAACGTTATTATAACGTTGTAATAACGTTATATAACGTGTGTTTGCAGGTGTTATACATTGTACTCACACGGTATATGTATGTGTATGAGACACTGTCGGTTCACACTACTGATATGGGCAAAAGACTCTTGAGTTAACCTATTAAATCAAGTTCATGCTGCGGTAACTTAAATATGAACATCAATTAGATTAGTTTCTTATCATTTAATTTGGTATTCACCTTAAGTCTCCATTTATACATGTTTTACTATGAATTGTGAGTATCTTGGAACAGCATGCGAGCTTCGACTTGCCTTTAAGTATTGCTCGCCATGTTTAACGCCCTAAACCGTCAATCACATATACCGTATACACTCATAGATCTATGATCGTGTCAACGGCCGCGTTGTAAACTGTTTGGCATACGAATCAATGTACCTGGCTCACACTGTGTGGTGTTTCTGATCGAGTCAGAAACTAAGCTCCGGGGTTACGAAATGTTTGTGGTACGATTGTATGCTTACCTCAAAGTTTAGTTCACAAATCCCCATACATGATTTGAGTTGAGTAGGTCAGGGAGGAGCGTTGTTCAAAGTACGCTATCACGTGATAAATGTTGTATGTGCTAAACGCAGAAATAGCCACAAATACGTTAAAATAATAGATTGATAGAGTCCAAACTGGTTCTGTTGCAATCAACAATACCAGAAACTATATTTTTTTTATCATCGCAAATGCTAATTTTGGCAGCGACTTTTCCCAAGCGAGCAGGAAAGCTGGCACGAAATCTGGGACGGACAAATATAGAAACAGTAACATCTGAGATGATTATCAACGATAAAATGAAGATATATGTTGGCAGTAATATAATTACCTCATGCCTTTAAAACAATGCCCTGTGCATCTATTTCATTTAAACATTTAAGCTTTCCAAGGCACACTACGAAATATTGATGCAAAAGAGTAAGACTCTACCCTTCGTTTTCGTATGATTCCCATGTTAAGCATATTTTTAAGCATAGAAAATCGAGCCACGCCCATCCAGCCAATCAGAAAACAATAATGCTTAGTCAGCTATTAGTTGCTGTGTTCTGACCATGTTTGATTTGCTGACAGGTACTGGCAATAACTGTCATGTGCGCAGTGAAATAATGACCAGCTGATGATGTAGATTACTGAATATTTCAATAATACGCCATGCAAAGTTTACAAAGTGACGTGTAGAATGTAGCCAATATATTTATGTAGCAACATGCAACAATGAGATAACTGCCAACTTCAGGATTTTCACGCAGTCTAAAGAAACGATGCAAATTTGTATCGTTTCTACATTGTACATGTCCATCACCGATTTCCTGCATGTTTTCCTGTTCGCTTGGGAAATGTCGTTGCCAAAATTAGACATTTGCGGTGATAAAAAATAGCTTCCGACATTGCTTACTGCAATAGAACCACTTTGGACACTATGAACCTACGCAATTTTGTGGTTATCAGCTGGCATATTACTTCGTGCATCACATACATCAACTAATCAATTTGTCACGTGGTACGTACTTCGAACAACGGTCGTTCCTGACCTGTTGAGTACGGCATCATACACAAACTAGCATTGAGATTACGAAATATTTTTGAGTATGGTTTTATGCTCAACTCAAAGTTGTGTTACCAAGTCCCTAGATCAAATTCGAGCTTGAGCATGACATCGCAAATTCGTGGACAGGGTATCCTTTCACGAAGCTCTTATCCAATAAGGAACCATAACGCTCTCTTTGTCGATAGCTAATATACTGCAACGAGGGCGCTACGGCTCTTAGCGGATAAGAGAGCTTTGTGAAAGGATACCTAAGTTGTTCATACAAATCGCACCGTGGGAATGCACCTTTAGCATTGACTGGTAACATAAAATGGTACCGTGACTGCTAACATTCTAGCTCTGGAAACGATAACGTGATTTCCATCATCCTCAGGGAGTAAAGAAGATCAAATAGTGCACCCTGTTCCATTGATCACGCCCGTGTTTCACAACGATATCCTAAATTTAGGAGCTCCTAACTTTATGACACAGTTTATCACCTCCTAAGTTAGATGCCGATTTAAGAAGGGATGCGACTTGTGACGTCGTCGTGAAACACTTGTTAC